>VXBX01002494.1:328396-392700 GCA_013400415.1 Scytalopus superciliaris | reverse complement strand
TTTTTTTTTTTCCCTTCTTTGCATCAAGTTGAGAAGGAGAATTGGCTTGCTATTTCTTGTAGTTCAAAACAAGTGTATGAGATTTCTGGTAAATATATGTATATGTATAGAGAATGCAGGAAGTCTTGTTCAATGGGATTGATGCAGACTCATAAAATGAAAGCCTTGGGTAGCTTTTGTAATTGCAGCTGCTAGCTGTAGAAGGAGAGAGTCTGAATGCCCTCTCCCTGCTTCCCCTGTGAAATTTTAATCATGACATGCCAACAGAGTTCTTACCCAGAACTTCTGGACCTGTTATGAAGTATGTGAAGAAGGAATTGGCAATTGCATAGGAATTGTAATATGTAGTATTGTATTTTGTCTTCCTAATTATTCCAAGAACAGTTTCTAGTTGTTGTATAAAAAGGCTGTTGGATTCTTTTCCTCTTTGGAGACTAAAGTGATCATTCCTTCACATTGGTGATGAACTTCTGGCATTTACAGAAACTTTTTTCATAGGTGGTCTGAATTTCTTACTTCACAGCATGCTCTGTTGTGGTGTTATATCTTGAACTTGACAACTGTGTGTAATGACTGCAAACTTGAGTGATCCAGAAATAGTCTGGTAATCAGCCTGTGAGGGTAAGTACCACTACAGGATGAACAGTACCTGTGCTTAATGGTAAGTGTAGCAAAGTAAAGAATGCATTAAATTTAAAGTCACTGGAGTGATTTTAGGGGAAAATTGCTCTAATATGTCTTACATATGCAGTAGGCTCAGGATGACAATCAGAAAATAAGAACGACCTGAAGCGCCTTGTATCAGTGAGCAGGAAGTTGATTGCAAGCAGCAATTTACATTTTGGGCTGGTTAAAACTCATGGTTACCTTACTGTGTCTGTGACTATTGGGAAGGAGAAATCCTGTCATATGGAATATCTGCGTTCATTTTGCTCCAGTGTTTGTTTTGATGGTTCTCCTTCCTATATAACTACTGCTGCATACCAGGGCTTACTTCAGTGAATGTACAGACTGACTTCTCAGAAACCACTTGAAAAGTTACACCAAAATTGAAGGGAATCCATCTGCAAAATTGCAAATATCTTTTTGTGTCTGAAGCTCTGATGAGAGTACTGCAAGTTAACAATGAAAACATAAATACAGTTATTCTGGCTCAGTTAGATCAGTTACAACTGAAATGTTTTCAGCTAATCTATACAGCTGCTGCTGTTGTCACACTGATATCCAGAACCAAATGGAGAAAGGGGAGACAGGAAAACTATGAAGGGCAAGAAGATGTAACAGGATTTATTTTTAAAGTTGATGATATGGCACTCTCCTTAGGTGGGAAAAAGTGATGGCAAAAAAGGAGACAGAAGAAATGGAATGCCAAAAAAGACTAATGTGGTCTGGTGGCTGCTTCTCCCCGGGCAGATGTGCTGCTAGTGCAACAAACTAAGGGTTGTTTGGAACCATTTCTTACAGTTTTTTTTGCCTGATCTTTTTATTAGATACTGGAAACTCGTTTATCTGGAAAGTAGCCAGTAGCTTTGCTTTAGCTCATACTTGGGTATGAAAGTGCCAGAGGTACTTGGCAAAAAGGCACAGGGCAGAAATGGTTTAAATTTTGAGTGCTGAAATGTTAATGGGGCCCAGGGAAAGTCTTCTCTTGTGAACGTGTTATTCTCTAAGTTTGTACTTTCCTCAGAAACATCCAGTTTTAGTCATCAGTAGATAAAATATTCTGGCTGCTAGCCTGACTCATGAAGGTAATGTTTGTTAAACATTGTCTAAAGTTATACTGACAGATACTTTCAGAACATGGCTAAGCAGGTACACAGATTGAAATATCACTCAGTACTAGTTTAAAGTCCAGGAAAAATACTTCTATTTAATTTTCTTTAAAACATTAACCTTTATACAGAACATAAAAGAATAGATGAGCTGAAAAGTTCACCTTCTGTTTTTGCTTGTCTTTGTCCTCTGTGGCACTGGGAGCAGCGAGTGAGAGGCAGTTACCTACTCACACTCCTTTGCTGCCACAGGTAAGAGTATTCCTAAAAGGGCAGTGCTTGTATGCCTAAACTTGTTTGCTGAGATAACTCCAGGTATTCACAGAATATGCCTGCTCCTAGTTTATCCTTCATGACTGTTTGAACATAAAATGCAAGAACAAAGTAACAGAACAGCAGTGCCTGTGGTTCTTCGGGTATTTATGCTGGTTCACTGTTATTTAAAAGGTACAATTTTGTGCTGTCTAATTCCTTTCCCTATTTTCTTATAGTCTTGTTTTATAATGGCCCTGATGCTGATAGCACACTGGACTGGTTTTGCACCAGCAGGGATGTGTTTTTGAAGCAAATCTCTGGATTGTCCCCAGTTGCATTTGATTATATTCAGGGGGGACAGATGTGGTGTGGTCTGCAAGCACATAAAACAGGTTCCAAATATATTAAAGTGAGAAATGCCATCTAGGCAGGCATTTAGGTTGCCCATTATCCAACTGGCAGTAGCAAGAGCCACCTTTTATGATAGCTAAGAGCAAATGGTAGGAGAAAAAAAGAAAAAAGGAAGCATTATTAATAAGTGTTTGTTAAAATTATGCAAATAATTAACCATTCAGTAAGAGCTTTGCTTATGTAAGTAGCTTTCAGATTGTTGATTTTCAGACTGGGAGATGTCCTCCAGTGAAAGTGCATTTTTATCTGCATAGATCTGCCAACAGATTGCTTACAGAAAAGCAGTGTTTCAGACCAAATCAGAGCTGTGCTAAGCTTATTCTTCTCTCCCTAGTAATGTTACCATGGTAAAGCATCAGGGCAGAGTGGGGTGGTGGTGAGGGTGGTAGTTCTCTGAATACTCTCACAGATTAAATATGTGGTTCAGGAACAACCCAAAGCAGAGGGAGTGTTTTTTATTTAATTAATTTTCTTGCACAGATTTGTCCAACTGAATGTAGAAAAAAACCCCAATCCAAACAAAGAAAAACCCAAAAACCTAAGAAAATCGCACAGAAATCATCGAGCAGAACAAACAAATAAAGTACAACAACAAACACACATGTGAGTAGTTAAATGATTTAGTGGCATCAAGTTTACCTATATACTGTATTTTGGTTTGTTTTGACTACTCTGACCCTAATAACTTCATGTGTCTTTAACCCTTATTTTAAAAAAGGCAGTGAATGGTTTTCCCCCCTCATTTTGTCACGATACAGGAGGTTTTATGAGCCTCTGCCACATTACCTTTCAATCTGATCTTTGACAGAGTGAAAACAATTGATTTAGTTTCTTTCTTGTGTGGAAACAAATTCTGATAATGCTTGTTGCATTCACTTTATCTCTTACTAATTCCACTATTCCTTTCAGATTGTTGTGCTTCCCTTGTACTCCTGCTTCAAAATGAAAATGCAGACATGTTTTATGCTGTGCTGGGATCTTCACAGGTTTATTTACTGAACCTTTAAGATGCTGGTTTGCTTTTCTTCTCTTTCTGCATTTTACAGAATTATACCATGAATTACTTTCACTGCCACTGTAAATAAGAAGTGCTGCTCTCATCACTTGCCCATGTTGGGGCTGGGGCATAGGCCTTTCTTGTGGGCTGCTTCTACTTGCTGGTATGACAGGAAACTAAGTTGAAGAAGTAAAGGAATTTTATACAATATATGACTTTGTGATTTACAGAAGCGAATGATGTCTGAAGGGAAGGATGATGTCCTTTTGATTGTCAGCTGGGCCAGTGTAATGATTTGTGCCTGTAAAATTGCACGTCTCTTACTCCTTAACTGGGGACTGTCAGTGGTCTTTGGGCAGGAGGTTTAAACTGTATCATAGAAGGCTGATACGAGGGCAAAACAAGAACTTTCTTGCTTATTTCTTGCAATTATTATGACCTCAGTTATGTTGCTGTGTTTCAAAGTTCATGAAAGGAAAACTTATTTTGGACATAGAATGGGTGAATATCTGAACTATAGAAGCTTGCCCAAAATAAGAGGTCATAAGCCTGTGGCATTTTTGCAAATGACTCTAAAACCAATGGCTTTGAACAATGCTGTTTAGATTGGTCGGTGACAGTTGATAAAATCAGGTCTGCTAGTTAGGATGGATTTGCCATGACTGTGCCATCTCTTTTTAAAAGAACAATAAAGGGATTGTTGCAATGAAGGAAGAGACAAGCTAAGTTCAATGTTAGAATTATAATGAATTAGAAATATAATTGTCTACTTTCTCAAAATAATTAATGGGAAAAGTCCTGAGTATTCCAAGTGGAAATGGGTAATCCTGAGATTTGTAGGTGATGTATTACGTGTTAAAGAGCTTGTTAATTTGTGGTAATTTATTATGACTAATTAGTATTGTCCTAAAAGATTTATCTAATATTTCTCTGCTTCAGTGTAAATAATGTTTGCTCACCAAGAGGTGTGACTATTTTTAACCAATGCCACATAAAACCTTTTAGCAGTGTCAATTTATTGTGTCCTCTGTGTATTCATAGTGGCAGTAGCTGTCTGTTAGAAATTTTGTTCTGAAACGCTTTGCTAGTGGAACATAAAACAATATTTTTAGTAATATAATGGAGGTTCATTGTGTTTAAGTAAACGTCAATCTGTAGTTCTGGCTGTTGTGGGGATTTAGCACTTGCCTCTAATCTCAACAATTTTTGCATAGTTTTGTGAAGAAATTGAAATGGAAGAAGTAGTAGATGATAAAATTGAGAGGAAAAGATTTGGAGTTCGGGTGGCTGCCTGAATAGGTTCACCCTTTAGCTCTGCTCTAAGAACAAAATGGGACACTATAGTGAGTCTAAAAGTTGAAGAGGCAAGACACTAAGCACTAAATGTACATACTAATTTGACACCTGATGCAAGTCTTCATATTAAGTTTGCTTCAAGGTTAGTTGAAAACATCTGAACACTCAGCACACTTGATTTCTTCTTTTTTAAACTGGAGATAGCCTGGGAACCATCAAGTGCCAAACGCTTTCATCAAAGCCATAAACAAAAGAGGATTCTATAGGAAATCCATTTGTTCTCAGGAGGTTCCAACAAAACACATTTTCACTTATTCAAAGTGGAAGAATAAATCTGTAGCTCTCTTTAAAGAGACTTGCTTCACAGCCCTAGGAGGCAGACACAGTACTGGATTTAAAACAAAAGCTGAAACAAAAGCATCCTCACCAGGCTCAGTAAATTGTGGTAATCTTTTATAGGTCTGTAATACATCTACATGTGAGAGCTATTCAGTTACTGCCCAACCTAGCAATATAGATAGCCTATGAAGGGAAAAATATATGCTGTGGGGATGCTGATTTATGATTAAAGAAAGTAACATTGATCAGCTTCTCAGCTGAAAGAGTTGTGGTCTATTAGCTGTGTTCATGAGATAGAAAATTACTTCTAAAGCAGTAGAAATCTTAAACAAACAACCTGGTGTTTTACCTGTATTTAATCTTTCTCCTTGCAGATCATCTTCATACATAAACACACTGGTAATTAACCTTGTCTGACTTTTTAACGAGGACATGGTGCTGCCACAGTAGAGGCTCGTAGCTCAAACACAGGGCTGATGTTACTGAATAAATACAGGGAGGGGAAGCTGGCTGGCTCTGGGGGTTGACTCCCCCACCACGTAATAACCCTGGGTGACAGCCAGCAGGGAATGTACCTCTATGCATCCATCTGTTGTTTTACACCTTGGATACATGATTATATATATATATATATATGTATATATATATATGGCTTTTGGTGGCAGGGACTGCTTCTACATGTATTCCTATGGGCACTGAGGTGTCAGGAGCTAATCAGCTGCCTGTTTACTTAGTGCAAAGTGCAGGAATATCTGCTTGTGCATGTTTTCTGAAAAGATCAGGCTATAACATCTGTTGGAACTCAGTTTTAGAGTAACTTATGGATCAGCATGGCATTTGCTAGGCCATTCATGAGCATGTCTCTCACTGTGGTACAGCAAAATACTCCACAGAAACATACCTAATCAAATCCATACTGCTACAGTCACTTGACCAGTGATGTGTGAACCTGAAATGCAGAATGCTGCAGGAATGCAGACAAGTCTTTTATGGGATGAGCAGTGTTCCTACTCTTCAGTGATAACATTCACTAATGGAAATTAAAATGTTTTTGCCATATAACACATTCTGAAACAGTACCAAAAATGAATATGGGAACTGTCTGGGTTTATTTCCCCTCTGTTGCTTATAAGGTAGAGTAAAGTACCTATTTTTATAAAATGTTAGTTTGCAAAGAATCACTAGAAACCATAATTTTGTCAGTTAAAGTCTGTTTCAGTTGCAGAAAAAAACTCTCTGACAGAAAATTATTTGGGTTTTTTTTTTTTTAGATTGTTTAAAAGAGAGACAGTTTAGATCACCATTGTGCATAGTACATAAAAATGGAAATGAACTGCTAAGTTAGCAGTGCAGTCTTGATATATGAAATTATTTAAAGGTATATTGCATATGATAAAAAAAAATGAGCAGGGAGAATTTCTGGTTGGTTTTGGTGGGGTAATTTTTTTGTGGTTGTGGTTTTTTTCTATTTTGTTTTACTTGGTTTTGTCTGGCTTGGTTTGGTTTGTTTTTTTTCCTGAAGCTATGGTTTCCAGATGTGTGGGATCAACAGTAGTCCTGCTAGGTTTTGATGATGTGTTGTGGCTAAAGGCTTGAGATTTTAAAGGTGCATGTTATGTGCAGCAAAGAGAGCTGGAAGGAATTGCAGACTGCTGAAAACATTAATACTCAGAGCTCAAAACTGAAGCATATGAAAGTTTCTGAAAATAGCATAGGAATCGTTACATTTGTTGTAAGGAATATTTTAGGCTGGCAACATTATAAGCAAAGATAGTGTATAAAACCTCCATTGCTTCACAGTATGTTATACTCTTACTTCATTTAGAGTACATAGGCTGAGCTAAGAGGACAGAATCCTTTTTAATAGATATTGCTTCATTGGAATTTGTGGTTTCTATTATTTGCTGATCTTCTGCACTTTATATGTAAATATCTTTAGAGTTTCACCTGCAAATGAAAAACATATGGCTGTAAAAACAATGAGAACAACAGCAAAAAAATAATCCCAAATATGATAATTGGAAGATTTAGCAAGTGATGTAGACATGTCATACTAGGATTGCAATTTGGCAAACACCACAAGAAACATTGTAGAGATTTTTGGTATAGTTACATTATTCCCTTGAAGGTGTGTTTAGACTTTGTTGTTAGACAGATTCTGATAATGTCGCTTGGTGCAGCCCACTTTAAGAATGAGAAGAGGTTCTGCATTTGGGGTCAGTTCTTGCCCAGAATTATTAATGGGACTTCCTCACAGAAGTCACAGGAACAGCAGAGGAAACAGTCTTTAAATAAGAAATTACTCTGAGTCTGCAGACAGGAGCTAGAGACGTTTGATGATAATGGAAATAAGAAAAAAACAGGAATGCATTAATTGCTTGTGTCAGCACTAGGCTGAAAAATAGAGCATCTACACTTGCCTTCAAATTAAAATTCAATTTCTTCAAAATAGTAGCAATGAATTATTAAACAAGTAAATAGTTTCGTTCTTTCTTAAGCAACAAAAACATTTTGGTATTGACATTGGTTTTGAGGTTTGAAAGGAAAAAGCATGACTTAATTTTCAGCAGTGATAAATAACAAGTCAGGACATAAGTTTCCTAAATCACATCTACGGAGTATTTTCATATATTTATTTGGTTGAGAACTATTGCTATGGGAGGTAAATTTCCTTTCCTCGTTGTGTGTAATGATGCTATTTCTTCTCATAAAGGAACATTAGATAAGCAGTACTCAGAACAATCCTTGGATTATTATAGGTAAGCTTCTAAATGTGCTTAGATATTTGTGATCATTAAAAAAAAAAAAGAAAAAAAAATTCTTTTCTCTTTGAAATAAAAGGTATAGGGCACAACTAGCAGATAATTCCCAATCCCTAAGTATTTGCCTCCCTCATTCACCCCCACTGATAGTCAGTCCAAGCTGTCTATGCAACTTCATCATGATGTCTTGGAAAACTTATAGAATGTGATGAATTGAATCTTCTGCCTCTTCCTCTCAGGAGCTGAATGATAATTGCATGTACTTCTGGATTTGGGGCTATTCAGTGCATTTCACTGAAGCCTTGAAGTCATGCACCTTGGCTTGGTTGTGTACAGAGAGCAGGAGGGGCTTGAGAGGTGGAACTATATATGTATACACGTGCCAAGGAAAGCAGACAGTCATTCCTATATGGGGAGGTGGAAGCTGGAATTGCTTCAGTTTCAGAAGCCAAATTCATGGGCAAATCATGTGAAATACAGCTATTTCACACACTGACAACTTCCTAAACATTTGTACCCTCTGTCCCCCTCCTTCTCCTTTCCCAAATGAGGGAGGTTCTGATGGAGTGAATTGTAAATCTTGTGGGTAGAAGAGGATGTGGAAGTCAAGATATCTCAGAGCACTGAGAGGAAACCAAATGTTGTCCTACTTAGATTCAAATCTGCTACATTTTAAAGTATGTGTGCCACCCGTGTAAAAGGGAGGCCATATGTAACAAACATTCCCTATTGCCTATGTTAAAATTTGGATACCTTGCTGACTTGGTGTTAGGCATTCTTAAAAACTGATATATACTACTGCTTTCTCTAATGTTTTTCTTGCCATAAGAAATGTCTTAGACTTTCTATGCTGTCATCTCTACCAATTGATTTCATTTAGGCTTATTAAAAGTTCGTGACTGTTGTTTTGAAGAAAATAAAATGATGGGTGAATTGGTTGTAAAATATCTGAGGTGAGAGGATATGGCAATAACAGCAACAATTTAGGTTTCTTCAAATTTGGCAAGTCTATGCAAAATAATAATAATAAAAAAAGATAGTATCTGTACAGATTTGGAGCTTTACTGGAATAGATGCTCAAGTCTAGTGGGAAGACGAACACATTAAAAAGGCTGGCAAATGAACTTTACTCCACCATAAAATACTGTCCTGAATGATGCTGGTAAAAATAAGCCTGAACTGAGTTCACCACCAGAGCTAGAAAACCTTCCAGCAGATTGGAAGAGAATCACCATTGTCCTGTAGCATAAAAAGCAGAGAGGTAATGAAAATTCAAACTCTGATGATATGAATAAAATTGCAGGCAATATGGCAAGATGTTTAGTTCAGGCTTTTTCTTACTGTGGCAAAGTGTTCATATGTGATGAACCAGGGGACAGCTTTTGTAAAATGTGATGTAACTAAGTTTGATTTTGCAGTCCTCCTTTGTCTACCTTGAAATGTAGATATAATAGCAAATAAATATCCCCCTTCTCTTTCATTTTGTTTGTTTGTTTGGGGTTTTGTTTTGTTTTTTAAGATTTCATATAATTGTAGACTATTCTGAGTTGGAAGGAACCAGCAAGGATCATCAAAGGCCAAGTCCTGCACAGGACAGCTCTAAGAATCACACCATGACTTGCTTGACTTCATTTGCCAAGGAAATCCCATTTGTTATAGAATGGTGAACAAACTTTTATTTTACTCCTCTAGAAGATAAGTATTGGTATGGCTTAAAACTGATATTCAGATGTAGTTCTTTGTTTTTATAGGGAGTCCTTCTAAACTTGGTGGTAATAAGGACAGATACCAACCATGGGTTAGTCTTTGCCATGTGCTGGCAACTTTCTCTGTTTCAAAGCACTTCATGCTTTTTCCACACAATATTTTAAAATATATCTTGATTTTAAATGCGCTTTCTCTTGGACAGATATTGTTTTACTCTTAATAGAACAGATGCTCAATTAAAAGTCTTTGTGAGCTTCTTGCCATAGTAAATTAAAGAATAAATCTACAACAAAATATAAGATCAGTCTTGTGACTGACAGTTTTATTAATAAGATGATATGAGAGGAATCTTGGAATCCAGAGCAATAGGCTGCTAGGGCTCCTGCTCCCTGTGGACAAGAAAGATGTATAAATCTTAAAAAATTAAATTCTTTACATTCTTGAGACTAAGTTGAAAACAGTAGTTTTACTGATCAAATGACTTTTGCATACAGTATCATGTGAATACACAGCCAGTAAGCTTTTCTCAGTCTGATACATGCTACTGCTACCAGTCTCCCATAACTTTATCAATGCAACTCATTAACAACAAACAGATCTGCTGCACGCAGCAATAAATAAATAAATAATTATTGTATATATAAATATTTCATAACCACACAGAGAAATAGATACTGTACACTCTTTGAATATGATGAAAGTGAGCATTCTGTATTGCCATACAGTTGCACACTCTGATAGGGTCAACATTAAATACACCTTTAAAAACTAGTTGTAATACAAATAACAGTGATCAGTTCTAATATTCAGACTGTTTGAGAAAAATTTGAAATGTGCTCTATTCTCAGTTGTGAGTTCAGCCCATGCAAAGTGTCACACTTCTGTCACATTCTGTCATTTTGCATTTGCAATAGCAGAAGATTTGAATTGGGTTCTTAGTAGGTTGTATTTTATATGGAGAAATATCCATATAATAACATTGCAACTAAGTTCCTGGAAAACTATACCTTGGAGTATGAACAGCTTCCAAGAAAAAGCTCTTGCCCTTTGATTGGATGTAATATGATTGTTGAATATGTCCAAAACTAAAATTGTGATGTTCTTAATAACAAAACAATTCAAAACATTTCTACATCCAAAGGGCACTTTTGAATGGATACTTAAGCAAAAACTTGGCTAATAATTGTCAAGGTTGTGTAGCAATGGTTTTCAAAGACTACAGTCAGTAGAAGCAAAAAACCCCCAAACCAATGCTTGTGCACCCCTACACAACCCCCCCAGAAAATGAATCCCAGGCAAGATACTTAATTTCTATAGATTTTGTATCCAGTTTGGTATCACACCTATCATGGTAAATCTTGCAATAAGAGATGTGGATAGACACACCAATGTTAAAGCATTTATATAAACTTAGCCTTATAGTGACTTCTCAGTTAAGCTACCTTTTTTTTTTAAAGAAGAGTTTATTTTGGGAAGACTTCTTCCTTGCCTGCACACCCCCACCCCACCCATGCTGTGCTCACTTCAGATGAGAGAGGATCAACTTCTGAAGTGTACAACTAAGAGATTTGTGAATACAGGTTTGCAAAACTTTGCAAGTGAGGCTGAATATTACGGTCCTTAGGGACTGCTATTGTGATCAGTGCTTGCACAGCTGGGAAGAAAAGATTTCTTGTCTTACTCTGCATATATTCAAAATAAGTGGTCTGAACAGATAATCAAAAGTGGTCTATGCTTTGGTTGAAGAATAGAGAAGTTTAAAATTACCATGAGGAAGATAATGAATTCTCTCACCTACATCTTTGGTAGCTTCCTTTCAGTTATGAAAGGGGCTGTGAGCTATGCCTTTCTTCCATAAATCGGGTGATTAAATGCTATCTGAATAATGCAGACACACAGCATGGATTCCAATATAGACTTTTCCGAACAATTTTAAATCAGAATGAAAATCACTCATTTGGTTTTTTTCACTGTATCTTTTAAACAATAGTGTGAACATCACAGTAGAAATCAGCTGTGTGTTGCATACCCTGTACAATTCCTTGGGGTGAATGGGACTGTGATACTTACCACCTTATGAGTGCTCTGCCTGGTGGTAGAGTGGCTAATGCCTTCACAGCCCTTTGGTAGGTACAATAAACACTGTGAGCAATCAGCAGAAATAGCCCATGCAAAAAGGAAAATATGATATCTTTCCTTCCCAACCATAAGTTTATAAAGTAGTAAGGTATGATTTATACCTTACAAGACACACTTTGCTACTTCCTGCCTTCACAGTTTTCCTTCCATGCTCTCACGTTTTGCATTTATTTCTGGATAATTTCTGGATTTATTTCAGGACTTTGAAATAACAGTATTATTCTTGATTTTATAAACACAACCAAACAAACAAACCTTTATGTCTTGCATCAAGTCTGGTCAAGTTCCTGCTCAAAGTACTAGAGTATGCAGCTGCTGCTATTTGTTACTATTTCTTCTCTTACTGTCATGGTTTAAGGTGACACTATTCTCCACCTACTAATTATTGAGGTAATGATTGCTTAGGTTAATAGTCCATTACATAAGTAAATACATTTGAATTTGGACCCCGTAGACTTCTGGCCTTGTACATTGCCTAGTTGCCCAAATAACACACGTGCATTCATTTTTTTGAACACAAAAGATGACTGTCTGGCATATTTCTTTGTGGGCTGTTTGAGCAAAACTCGTTGCCCCTGAATTCATATTTGCTGACACTTCTGAACATGTTTACAACATTAGATCTCTATAGTTTCATATAAGCTTGCAAGTTTTGAACACCTGCTTGGAACTGGATAAGGCTCAAGTCTTGTTTAAAATGCTTATTTTATTAGTTTTTGTAAATAATCTTAAATGTGTATTTGTTCTTAAAGCCTATTTAAACAAAGATCCTTTATAGCTTAGTCATTCATGATGGAAAGAAAAGATCAAAAGGCTACAGAGGAGAAAGTGCTTGACTTTGTGGTCAAAGTGTTGGACTGAGTCTCAGGAAAGCTGGACCCTTGGCTGGGCCACAGGTTTTCTGTATGGACCTCTTATCTTGGTTTCTTATTCTGTAAAAAAGAGGTAAGAATATTGCCCTGTTGCAAGACCTGAGGGGAAATATTTTTGATGGTAGGGAATTAGTGAGTGGTTTTAATGGTAGAGAAAAAAGACTTCACGGTATATAACTGAATATGGAAGTGTGTGCAACTGAAGTTTGAAACTAGAAGCTTAATAATGTGTTTGTCCAACTCAGTCATGTATTTTTGCATGGCCTGTTATTGTAGAATGTAAAAATAAAGGCAATTACTCTAATTTGAGTTTTTTGTTAACTGTGTGGCTTAAAAGGATGAAAAAAGATAACTTTTTTACTTTTCTAGTTAATGCTATTAATGATTGCCACGCAATTACTACTCTTTGTACTTTAATCACAGGTAGGGTACTTATGAAAATTTTCTACTTGGCTACTCTGTTCTTTTCTTTCTGTTCCAGGCTGATATTCCTGAATCAGAGCTAAAAATAAACTTTTTTTTTTTTTTTTTTCCCCTCTCTTTTCTTTTTACCTTCTAACAGGCATCCTTTTGCTTTCAAATCTCGGGGGCTTGCATTAGTCCTGATTGCACTTTGTTTCATACTCAGAAATATTAAATGGTTTTAAGCAATGTGAAATCAGTGCTACAGTATCTAGAATATAATAGCAATTTGGAGAGTAGGATTTCAGAGTATCAAGGGAATAAGGACACAAGTACCTTACAAACAAGGAACAGATTTTATTCTGGTTCAGATCTGTTTTGGGGCATTTCATTCAAGTGGGAGAATGTGCTAAGGCAATAATGGTAGTATGGTAAGTATAACTGGTGGCGGTGGTAGCTCGTTTTCTTCATAGAGGTCAAATAAAGTCAGAACTGAATGGTATTTTTTATATGATGATATGCAATTATTTTAAAATTAGAAGAAAAGAAGTGGACTGCTATAACAATGCAAATCTAGAGATTCCAGATGTGAATTGGTATAACAAGGTAGCTTTGAGAGACAGTCACTAAAAGCACAGTAAAGCTGAAGTCTAGCAAGGATGAGTGAGTTTTCTGGGATGGCTCAGGCCCTTGTTGAGAGTTCAAGGCTACAGACACACTGCAATCAGGAAACTAACATTAGCTCAGACAGGATGCATGAGTCAAGGATTTTGAAAGGAGATGAAAAACGTGGTATTCGGACATCTGCCACTCACCAATTGCTGGACGTTGTTTGTGGTTCATGCTGCTGATTGGAATGTACTGGAAAGGAAACAAAAATAGTTTAAATTGGGTTAACAGCTAACATGTGTCATGTGACTTACTGAAAGAGAGAACTGTTTAGCTGCAAAGACATGACCAGAATGGACAGTAAAGGAACAGCTCATAGCAGCATGATTCGCTTTTCCACTTTCCCCCGAGCTCCCCAGATCCTGTTTATCTCAGGTGATAATGTTTGCCAGCCTGAAATACTGAGTATTACCTGACAATCAAAGCATATATGGTTCAAAAGCTGCATATTTTACTATTTTCTTTTATAATTGATTGTATTCTGAATTAAGAGCTAGAATTTTTAGGTATTTGAAACAGACATAATAATATGGTCCACTTGTATGTTTTAGTTTAGACTATTTTCAAAACAGAAGATCACAGTGACTTTGATCAGATCTAGTAACAGTAATTCTATTTTCAGACCGTGTTTTGCTTTAGTTAACAGCACTTGCAGATATTTGGGTGGAGGGATGTAGGCAAATGGTTCAATGTACAGAGCAGAAATTTTTTCATTTACCGTATGCTGATTACTGTGCGTTTGGTGTGAACTTTAGACTGAAGTTATACTTGGATGTGAATCCATTTTGAGTAGTTGCTTCAGATAAGCATGTCTTGCCCTCACTGTTTTCCTGACCCCCAGATCTTTGAACTCTGGTACCAACTCTGACGCATAATTTTTTTAAAAAAATTTAATTTGATGATCTCTATTCAAATACTTTGCTTCCCTGTATTTCTGGGATCCATCAGTCAAGAAATCTGACTGTTAGTGTTTCTGTATCAAGAATAAATTCATTGAATTTTTGCTTCTGACCTGTGTAAGCTGTTTTGGCATCTCTGGCATTTTCCAGGAGCAAGGAGTTCTCAAACTTTGAGTGATTGTTTAGCTTCATGACATTTTTAACTCACTTAAGTTCTCTTGGATATATTGTATAATTGTAGAAAATAAGCTGAAACTCTGAATACATTGCAGCTTGATTCTTGATATTAAAAAGATTGATGCAATGGTGGAATAAGTTTTTTGTTGCAACTGATATTTATTCTCCATAGTAAAAACAGACTTCAGAACTTGCCAAAATAGCTTGGAAAAACAGTGAAGTAAAACTACAAACTAAAACTGTCAGTTATTTTAAGACATACTGCATGCATTTTTCTGAAACAAGTCCTAGTGTTTGCTATCCAGCAGTGCTCACTGCCCTGGCTTTTATTTTCTAAACCCTAAAGCTATTCATAGTTCATACTATGATTTGTAGCATTTCCTTATGCTTTACCTTTTTTTTCTTTAGAACAGAGTAAATAAAAACATTGTTTGCATTCATTTGATCAACAAAATTTGAGTCTGGAGGGTAGGATTGATTGACTGGATGCACATGGAGACAATCTGAAACCATTCTTAAATATTGTCTCAAATTTATGGGCTCTTAGTTTCTCAGAGCACTTTTGCCTACTATTTATACAAAAAAAGGCTTATCTGACCTTTGTGTTAACATAGCGTAATGGACTCGCCTTTCAAACACTGATCAGCAATGGAGGTTATCTTTGATCTCCCTAACAATCTTGTTATTTTTATCTTGTGAATAAATTCACCAGTTTTATTGATAAATTCCCTGACTTGGTGCATCACATTAACACAGTTCAGGGATTTCTTTAATTGTCCATGTCATTAAGACAAGCAAAACATCACAAATATATTTTTTTTTTAAAACCTAAACCAAACAGGTGTGAAACTTTTGGCAGATTCACATTTATGTTTATTTTATCTCAAAAGAAAAACCTAATAGTATGTTGTTGTTACTTACCGCACATCTCAAATTGGAGTATTTTCTTTGCCTTATAAGGTGGATTTTTACTGAGTAACATCTGACACTTAGCTAGGTTGGTGCAGCCAAAGGGTGTTGCCAAGTTACAATTAGGACATCTAATATCCAGAATATTTATTGTAATGCAGCTCAGTTATGTGAAAAACAATTTTGAAATGATGTGACTTTGACTGTTTTATAGTGCTGTTTTACATTTGGTAGTAGCTGTGTTTCTTTGAAGACTTCTAAGGTTTCCTTCTCATTTCTTCTAAAGCATTTTTTTAAAGCACCCAAACATTGAACCTTTCAAATGAATAAACATGGAAAATGTGTAAAACATTAACCCCTACAGCTCTTTCAATAATGTAGTAATTTGGGAGACACTTCAAGCTTCTGGAAGGCTTTCCATCTGATTTCCAGGTATTGACAATTGTTGCTATAAGCTGAAAGTAATTTGCTGAATCTAAATATGTTTCAGAATGACCCAGTCTCTGTCATGTCAGGGTGGTGTCTGGTGCACATGAGGCATGAAGGTAAAAGCAATATATTCAGTTGAGCTGCAAATCCCTCCAGTCAGTAAGAGGAGTTTGTTAATGATGTCTCCAACAGTGCAATGGGCTGTGTGTACCATCTGACAATCAGTGGGCAGCAGCATTGCCTCCCCATGCTTTTTTAATTCTGAATATCTTTCAAACCCCTATTTTAAATAATCCTATTTAGTGACTCAGTGAAAATCCTGTAGTCTCTTAAATACACAGCTGACAGCTGAGTCATTGTGGCTTTTGTTTCAGAAAGTGAGAACACTCAAAAGTAGGAGAAGATCTGAAATGAGGTTGAAATTCAGGATTTTGCTGCTCTTGTGGAAGAATAAATTAGTGTCATACAATTCAGTAACTGGTTATAGATGTTAGGCACCCTTGATTTCAGTTAGTTCACAGCTGAAAATAGGAATTAGGCTGCTTCACAGTATTTCTGTGCAGATGATGGCCCCGTGGCTGACAAGCCTGAACACCTACAGAATAGATTGTCTTTGACTGGGCCTTAGACCACCCTTTCTTAAATCTACAGCCAGAACAGTGGGTGATAAGGCTGTGCTAGAATTTTGGCTAAGACTTTTAGCCACACTTCAAGTGTGTTTTCTCTTGTATTATTAGTTTTGGTTTTGCTCACTGTTTATGTAGGGTGTTTGTAATAATTTTCTTCTATCTGTGAACAGCTGTACCTCAAAATTTACTTTTGACCTGGTACTACTGTAGAAATCCTTGGGATAAAGAGTTGTTTTGTTTTGTTTCTTTTTTTTGGTTGGTTGGGTTGGTTTGTTTTCCTCCAGAGCTAAGAAAAGTCTGTTGCTGTTAATGCTGTTACTACTATTTATTATATTATTCAGCTCAAAATGTCTAAGGCTTATATATTTACTAAGCGTAATCTAAAAATAGAAAAATAAATCTGAGACACGTTTCAGTGGATATGTTCAGGTGTGTTGAGAACACTTTGTGTCAGCTATTTCAGCTGATCATTAATATTTGTTACGTTTATTGTTATGGAGCCTTTCTGAGATCTCCCTCAGCATCTAATTTAGAAATACATTATCTGTGTTTGCCTATTTTTTCTGTGAAAAGGCTAATGCTTCTGTCAAACAGACTAGACAAAACACGAGAGTGAATGCTTACGAAGGAAAAAAATAGGAACTGGATATCTGGATTCCAAAGTGCCACCACAGTGATTAAAAAATAAAACGTAAAACTGAAGCCCTTCATTTGATCTGAAACGTGAATACAAGTTCACTTTGAGTTTACAAAGCTGAGAACACTGGCATCCTTCAAACCTCTTCGGAAAAGCAGCCAATTCAAACTTCCTGAGAGTGAAGTTTGTGGGAAGTGGCTTAACATCTTAGAAAAGTGTTTTGAACTCTAGACAAAATAAGGTATTTCTTAGCAAAGGAAACGACAAATTGTGAAACATTTGGTGTATGGTTTGACTTATGCCACTGTTAACTGCAATGTATGCAGCTCTTCAAAATATTCTTGTCATGTCTCATTAAAAGAATCTTTTTTTCCTCTTTTTTTTTTTTTCCTCCTGTGCAAATAAGGAAATGGGTAAGAACTTTCAAACATGCAATCAAACATTCATCCTTAGACTTTTTTGAACAAAGTAAACTTTAACGATTAACCTGACCAAAATAAATTTGAGAAGAAAAGGAAAAAAAATCTTCCAGCCATGTCCTTGGAACCTTAACACAAAACTACATAAAGGCCCACTGTATAAAATATGCTCTACAGGGACATGTGAAGTATGTGAACCAAAGAGTGGGGCAGGCCTGAAAAGTGATTTTTACTTCAGACAAGCATCAAGCTAGCAGCCAGGGTGCCATCAATCAGGTGAAATTCTCTGTCAAAAGAGAACCTTAGGATTCTGTTTGTGTTTCTGGTACTGCAATCTCAAATGGTGGTTGAGCTCAGAGAATTCAAATGATGTTATGTTGTCTCTGCCATCTTACAAACCATTACCCTTTTACTGTGTCACTCATGAATATTGCAATTGAGTCAAGTAACCCTAAAAGGCAAGAAAATCTGGACTAAGCCCCCTTCCCTGGTTTTTTTTTAATCTTGCTTTTTAAAATTTATTTTATTTTACCTTTTTTTCCAATGCTTGTTGTAGACTTCTAGTGGTATAAATTATATGAGCAATAGGTTGTAAACAGATCACGGACACGCTGCTGTTAAGCTGTAGGTGATATGCTCAGCTGTAGAGATGATAAGTTGATATATATTCTGTATAAAGGCAGACTGTCTGCACATGAGAAATCAAGTATCTCCCCAACTTATTCAGAGTGAATGTAGAATTAGACACATCAGAAACATTTTTCTTCTGGAAAGAACTAAGTGGCTACTATTTAATGTTTCACAAAATAAATTATGGAAAACAGATTTCCTGGTGTTTATTCAAAACTAAAAATTGCTAGACTTCATTTTTTCATGTGTATCTGTGGATGTGCACAAATATATCAAGTATAGATAATGTTTGTAATGTTAGAAAGGTATTTATTTTTTAAGTGAACCTTGATTTATGGAGTTCATTAGTAAAGGCTGATGCATATTGTCATGAGTTAATTTCTTTGTGAATGAAAGCTTTTAATTTGCCTGAAGTATGGGAGTGGTGTATTAGCAAGCCCCCAAGCCTTGGAGTCTGTTCAGAAAAGAAAGCAGTGAAAGAGAGAAAACAAAAATTTCTACTTATGACTTAAGATCCTTCTGCTACCAGTTCTGTGTTATGCCTGTTTCTCTTGTGTCCTGGTTCAGAAGGAAAATCTACATCCCTAGTAGCATGTTTGATATTTAAAGCTGCAAAAAAAAATTTCCTGAACTGCTTTTCATCTTGTGCCTCTAAAAGTGATGATTAGAAATAAGTACCTCATAAATTATAGGAATATTAATGTTCAGAACCTGTTGTAGGTACCATTGCAGCAGCTTTGTGCATTGGCTGTATTAAAAGGTGTGCCAGTAAAATTATGTAAGAAAAGTCAAGTGCTTGTAGATCTTTGAAGCTTTCTGGTTGCTTGATTGTTAATGTTATTTTCAGTAGTTAGTGGAGTTATTGCCGTGTTTACAGATTTACTATAACCCAGAAGCTGTAATATTTTTTTCAGAAAATATAAAAGCAGAAAACAAAATTGTAATATGCTTCTTGTTATCCACAGGTATTGAATGACAGGCTCTTGGGTAATAGCAGAAGGATACCAAATTCTCAGGTAAATGAAAAAAGGACTCTACTACAGCAGTCAAGAATCCTCTCCTAAAGCGGGCAACAAGATACGAGCAGCACGCTAAACAGCCATCCATAATGTGTTTACTTCAGAATCAAATCTCTGCAACAGTTTTGATTTCTCATTTCAATAAATCTAGGAGATTCTGGGAGAAGAGTGGCTGGAAGGCTGCCCAGGAGAAAAGGGCCTGGGGGTGCTGGTCAACAGTGAGCTGAAAGTGAGCCAGCAGTGTGCCCAGGTGGTCAAGAATGCAATAGTGTGTCCAGCACGACTAGGGCAGATATTGTGCTACTGTACTCGGCACAGGTAAGGTCACACTCAAATCCTGTGTCCAGTTCTGGACCCCTCAATTCAGGAAGGACCTTGAGGTGCTGGAGCATGTCCAGAGACAGGCAGTGGAAGTGGTGAAGGGTCTGGAGAGTAAGTCAGTAGGAGGAGTGGCTGAGTGAGCTGGGACTCTTTAGCCTGGAGAAAAGGTGGATCAAGGAAAACCTTATCTCACTCCACAAAAATTACTTGAAAGAAGATTGTAGGAAGGTGTGTGTGGGTCAGTCTCTTCTCCCAGGCAATTAGCAACAGGACAGGAGACAATAGGCTCCTGTTGTGGCCATGGAGGTTCAGATTGGACATCAGGAAGAATTTCCTGATGGAGAAAGTGGTTAGGCTTTGGAATCGGCTGCCTGGCAGAGTGGTGGAGGCATCATTCCTAGAAGTATGGATGCAGCAGTTAGTGCTAAGGTTTAGCTAGCATGGTGGTGTTTGGTCAAAGATTGGAGTTGATACTCTTGGAGGTCTTATTCAACCTTAGTGATTCTATAAAACTTCAGTTCTTTCTTGTTTCTGCATTCAGAGTTGTTCAGTAGAGTGATTTTTATTTTTCTTTTTTTTTTCCCCACCTACCATTTTGTTGTTTTCACCATCTTCACTGGAAATGCAATACCATTGCACAGACACAAATCAGGTAATAGTGGTTTGTACTCTATTATTTAATGGATACAAAGGAATATTTACCATTGCTTTTGTAACTGGCATTACAAAAGTTCTTGAAAAGAAAGTCCTTTCCAACAGCTCCTCTACTGAAAGCTGCATGAGTATGTTCTGTTGCTTTTTCAAGTAACAGAATATATGAGGCTTTGAATGTGACGAGGCTTTATTGGAATGACATCAAAGGGGTTCTGTAACTTTGTTTTTCATACATGGTGCAAAGGCCCTTCATGGCTATGGAACAAGGGACTGTAGCACTCCCATACTGTATCAGTAGATCAGAGAGGCTCATCAACACACAAGTAGATTGGCTTAGTTTTCTGTCATTTGATTGATTCTTAATAGGAAAGAAGTTATACCGAAATCAAGACTTTTGCAAAATTGGAGGTTCACTTTGGCTGGAGCCATGAGGGAGTACAGAAGCTCAACTGAGAGCTGACAAAGACTTCCAGAAAAAAAATCCACATGGATTTTCTAACTTTTTTTTTTGTAACTAGGTTTTAGAAAATGCATCCTGGCAATATGTGTGTATTGAATGGGATGCTTGTTTTCCTCCTCTGCTTACACCAAGGGGCAATGTTTAAGGTAAGATGTGGTATATGCAGCTTCACTCTTCTCAAGGGGGAAACAGTTTCATGTTTGTCATGTTTGTGTTGTAAGAGGCTAAAACTTTTTCATTATCCTTTCTTTTCAGTATCTACTTTTCCCCTTCTGCCCCACAGTATTTTTTCAGTGATGAGGGAAATGGATTTTGGGATTTGCACGTGCACGCAGAGCATTCTTAGTGCCTTGGGAGCAGTGAACTGGTCTGTTCTAGCCTATGCCCTATACCTCCTGGAAAAGTATGACTTCTCATGGAACTAATTCAGCCTTTCAAAAAAATTTCCTGTGAATTCAAAGGCTGAGTAAGAATCCAGTAATTCAAAATCATATGGATCTGAGCAAAAGCTGGTTGTGTGGGTGAGGTATGAATCTTTGTTTGATGTGCTTCCATCTTTCCTGCCTCGATGTGTCTGGCATTGAATACACTTTCTGTGCCACACTTCAATCTCTTTCCAGCCCTGACAGTCACTGTTACGTGCCTGCTCACACCTGCCTGACCAGTGGTTGCTGTACAAGAGGAAGCCCCTAAGGCTGCTGATAGCAAATCTTGCCACCTTTTCTGCCAGTAAGAAGGACTGGGAAGGAAGACACTAAACTGATATCCTTCCTTGGGCATTGTAGCATTACCCAACCCTAAAACAAAGACTTGACAGTTACATGCTGGTTACCAAATGCAGGTTGTAATTTCATTCTGGGCACTCAGGCTTCTGTCACCAAAAGCTGTCCTATTGTATACAGTGAAGTAAAAGTTCAGGGTTACATTTTTTTTGCCAAAAACAACAAATGAGATAGGAAATGGCCAAGAAAAGAACAGGAAAAGGGAACGTTGTTAAAAGCTAATATTTTTTAATGCTATCTTTCAATGTGAAAATAGTAAACATTTATAATCCTATCTGGCACATGTTCACAGTGGGAAGGTATTTTTCTGTCTATGAAGATAAGAGGAGAGACAGAAATTAATAACGCTTATAAAAAGTGAGTAGGTGTAGCTGTTAGCATGTGAAACATGTGTATGTGTATTCTAATGACAGAAACAATATCCACATATATATCAATATTGGAGAAAAATGTCTGTGATATAATTTTGTTCTCATACACATCACATCTGAATGTTATTTTTGTTCAGTTGCTAATAGGTAAATTAAAACCAACTGTAAATTACTATGTTATAGATTTCTTCCAGATTATAGACATTTCTGCTATTTTCACATACTCCCCCGCAAAATAATTCTTTTGCCATAGGGTAATTAATTTCCTATGTGTGATTTCCTGATCTTCACTTGTCTTGGGGCATGCTAGTGCAATGTAGGCAGTTTGCAGTGTGACAGGGAGCAGCCCTTTCTCTTCGTGTGGCTTTTTGACTGAACTTAGAAGGAACAGTGACTCTTTTCAGCCACTTTTAATATAGTTTGGGATGGGGAGGGAGCTACAGATGATGAGATCACCTCATTGCAAGTTATCAGTCCTGCGATGCTCATCTTACATGATATGCTGTGGTGCAGCGGATATTCAATAGTACTGCTTTTTTTTTTTTCCCCCATATAAATGCTGTTTTAAACAATATAATACTTCAAAAATTAAACCATTGTAATTTACTCTGTAGCACTACAATGAAAGAAGCCACAGATTGCCAGAGAATGGTTAGAGGTTTTAGAGCAAGGTCTGAGGTCTCTGGCTGAGAAACATTCCCCATCAGTCTCCAGAAGAGAACTTTGGTGTTTACATGTAGATTAAATTTTGGTACAAACTTTCATTTCAGCTTTGTTATTTTTGCTGTGTCAACTGCACTATCAATGATGACATTTAAATTTTTATGTTGTACAGCAGAAGACAGCTAAGCAGGTGCAGTTCTACACAGTAACCGATTGTTTTCTTGTGAATTTGTTTCTCTGTGCTTGCAAAGAACATCATGATAATAATGCTATTGAGGATAAGAAAGTAGTGATGTCACTGGCAGTGTTTTGATGGATAAACCTTCCCATATTAATTTATTCTTTTTTTTTTTCCCCTTTGCAACCAGAACAAAAACTTGATTTGAAAAAAGATCTAGTGTTGAAAGCATTATATATAATATGTTTCCTTGTGAAGGAAACATTTATTTAGTGATTTCCATGGGGTCAACTTTTTGTTTAGTCTAATATTCTCCTGTCTCTGTAATGTGTATAGTTAAAATGTTCTTTTTCACTCTTGTTTATACTTGGTTTCTGACTGCTGAGTACCTACTGTTGAGAAAGGTGCACCTGAATGGATTTCTACATTTTTTTCATGGTCCCATAATACGGAGTTGTTCCACTTGACCTGCTCAAGCCCACAAAACCTCTCAAATTGAAAATTATTTCCCTTACCACAGCCCATGTCTACTGGCTATGACTACCCTGCTTTCTCTCCTAACTATATTCATTTTCTTGGCTTGGCCCTCTCTTATGTTAGGAGCTTTGTTACAGAGGGAGATATTTTAAGAAATAAACCCTCATAAATAGCATCAGTTCCCAAAAACTCTAGTGAGGCTGTGTGGGAAAGGACAATGAAGTGCCAACAAAAATACTGTTTGAAAGGATGATGCTCACAAAGGGCTGAAATATCACTCTGTAGCAAGACTTATAAACTAAATCTTTATATGATAACTTCTTTTGGTACTTCATTTTAACTACCAGTCCTAAAGGGCCAACTTCCTCTACCTTTAGTCTCATTTTAATAACCTGGGCTTTGTATTTCAATAAGTGTGGATATTAAAAAAAAACCCACCAGGCAACTGCTATTAGTTACAATAATTACCCTCTTGCAACTACTCCTGCTTTTTCCTTTCAATGAACAATGAACTACCTTCATCTTACTTCTTTCTGTACAAAGCTATCACATTGTTCAGTATGTTATTGGGAATGGAATTAATATGAAATAATATGTATATTAATGGTATAGTTAAATATTTATCAATACTAGGAATTGATTAGATGTATTTATAAAAGCGACTTCAGGATAACATATTAGAATTCTGTTCCTTAGTACTCTCTTGTGGATAGATAATCAGAATACTAAGAATACCTACACAGCCAAGCCTACCATGCCACAGGGGATAGCAGTGAAGCCTGGGATGGAACAGTCTGTTCTGATTCTTTAGATGCCTGTTGCTTTTTCACTTCCAAATCCATTTTCCAGACCTAATTTTTTAAGCCAAATAGTATTTGGAATATTAACATTTAATTACAATTTATTTTACTAACAATACAGAGAAAGACAGTACCTATGATGAAGAGCTATTCTGTACTCACCTAGCTTTTTGACACCAAAACTGCATTTCTAAACCACATACTTTTTCCCTAAGCAAAATAGAAATTAATTTAAAAACTTATAGTAACACTGCCACTGTAGATGCACATTCTAAAGAGTACATAAGATGCTGACTTTAGTACTCAGAAGTAATTGACTTCTCAGGTATGCTTACCTGGAGGAATACATAGTGTTATACAAAGTGTTCTTGCTAATAGAATATTGTCTTTACAGATTTATTCAAACCCCTACCCTTCTCCTTTCTATGTTGATGAGTAAACAGGAGAAGAAATCTGCACCTGACCTATGTTGTGCTGATTCCTAAACTGGAGAAGGACTAATTTACATCATATTTGAAAACTCCAGTTACTGCCAGTGGCTCAAAGCAATGGTAACCTGACCCACTACAAAAGTCTTCATTTCTGTCAGGTAAGTAATTTTTCTTATTAACTTTGTTCTATTTATTTTTTTGTCACTTTGCCAACTCCACTAGTGGAAATGGAGCTTCAGAACTGTGATAAACATACTTATGTTTTAAGTATAATATTTTTATCAGATATGGCAGCATCTTCTAAGAATGATGGAAGCCATATTAAACATAAAATAGACTTTCCATATTTATTTTTTTTGCATTATGTGATGAAACTAGGTCATTAGTAATTATAGAAGTGTCATTAAATTTGACTTTTCTGTTTTCTTGTTTTATTACATATTATTGAAGTAGAAAAAAGGAAGAAGGATAATTCAGTTTGAAAAAAAACCCCAAACTAAACCAAACCAATTACTGACTCCCTCTAATGTGTCATAATTATTTTAATTTAAAACATTTATAATAAGTTGTAGGTAATTTTCAAAGAGATTCAAAAGAGATGTTGTTAAGGAATTATTTGGTAGAAGCAGCAGAAACAGCATAAGCTTATCTACTATACCTACAGACATAAAAGCACAATACTATACTATACCTACAGACAAAAAAGTCACTTAGGTTCTTATCTGGGCAAGTTCTGCTTCATTCCTAATTGCTATCTTTAAATCTGTGCCCCATCTCCTTTGTGCCCATTTAGCATTCCAAATAATCACATTACTGATGCTAATATGATCTTCTTCAGGATCAATGGGCAATGGAATAATGTTGCTTTATGGATAAACACTAGATAACAATCCCACTAAGAATGACTTGCCAAGGGTATTTAATCCAAAGAATTAGCTACAGGACACAGTACTCTGAGACCATTACCAGCCTAAGAGGGGATCATATTTCTTGCTCTTCCTTTTCAGATCACAGAATCATTAAAGTTGGAAAAGACCTCCAAGATTACTGAGTCCACCATGCCAACTAAACCAGAGCCAGTGCCACATCCAGTCATTTCTTGAACACTTCCAGGAACACTCCACCACATCTCTGGGCAGTCTGCTCCAATGCCTGAGAACCCTATCCAAGAAGAAAATCTTCCTGGTATGGTACAAGTCTTTCCTGTTATCTTTCAAAAGTGAGAGAGTTTACTCAGCATCTACCTTGCTCTTATCTCTACAGCTAGTACAGTAAAAAATGTCGGCACACCACTGAATATTTTATGCCACATATTGTCGCACTTCTCCGCTAGTTCATAGCTGAAAGAAACTATGTAAGTGAAGAGCAGCCACCAAAGGTAAGACAGAAGTGAAGTTAACAAATCTGGGGGGAAAAAAACCCTGAAAAAACCCTCTGTAGAAGAAGTGTTCATTAAAAAACTTGAAGAAGTGGTGACAACAGCCTGTATACCATCTCATAATCAAGTTGATAAAATTCAGAGACTGGTGTCTAAGTACTGCATCTAGACCCTTCTTTCCTGCCATGTCCCCACCCACACTGTGGTTTCTCTAGGCTATATGCCACTGTTCACATTCAGATAATTTCTGCAGACAATAGGTTATCCATTGTTGTTTTGGTCAGAGATTAAAAATAAAAAATAAATAGCACTTAAGAAAACCCCAAAAAACCTGTAATAATATAAAGTTGAAAAAAGCTGCCTTGAATTATACTGCTGAAACACAAGCAAATCTGAACAATTATTGCCTCAAAATTAATGCTTCATTTTTGTAAATGGGCTAGTCTAGCTTCTACTGCACAGCAATCCCAGAGATTACCATTCATCTGTGGCCCATTACTGAGTCTGGATTTGATAAGGAAGCTAGCAATAAGTTTCTCAAGTACAGGAGAGGATTTATATAGGGTTTTCTCCATCAGTATCTTATACCCCTAGAGCACTCTGAACCATAGGCTACGGTACACAGGTCCTGACATAATGCAGAGAGAGTAGGACTCCTTTCCCTAAAACAGTATGTCTAGGAAAGGTAAAAATGGAGAAATCCAGCACTGTTTCTTTATGGTAGGCACTTGCATATGAGATTAGCCAAACAGGGAAAAGATTTCTTTCCAGCTCCTGTTGTTCATTCCAACTCTCTATCATTACTGTGCCGTGGTGGGAAAGGGTCATTTATTTTTGCCTTCTTAATAAAACTATTTTCCTTATTCACTTTTCCAATTAGAAAAAGGAACAAACAGACCCTTTATCCTCCTACCCTTGTGACACAGCATTTGAGCCTATCAGTCTGGAGTTCAGGAGGGCAATTTGTTGAGAGCATGAGGAAGGAAAAGAGAGTACATGCCACCAACCCCGAGGAAGGGACTGCATGGCTGCACAAGCAAGGCTAACTTAAACCCTGCTCAGGCAATAAAGTACTGCAGAAGAAAGCCATTAACACTTTTGTACAGAGCACTGATTTTCACAAGTTTTAAAGTAAACAATCCATTTGCACTCTAGTATTATTACAAAGAATTTGTACTTAATTTATTCTAATCAGCCTAACTGTATTCTGTTCTTTCCCCCATAATATGCTATGAATTACTGTTACTAATGGAACTCCATGCTTTTTTGTCATCCTGCTTTCATCAGATTTCACAGGATTGACCAATCTATATTTTACAGTTAGATTTAAATTATCTTTTTCTCTTTCATAAATTGTTTGCAGTTTGTCAATTCAGCAAACAGAAAGGAAACAATTTTTGATTCAGATCCACACTATCTATATTTAGATTCCTTTGGGATTCCCAGTAAAAAAAAAAACCCACAAACAAAACAACCCCCCCTAAAACTGTCCTCTGTGAAGAGCTGCTGCAAAGAATGTTCTTATTTGTGCATAGAAACCAATTTATTTATTGCAAAACCTGCAAGTAATTTATTTCACTTGAACTAACAAAGAAAAATATATACTATCAACAGCCTTCTATACTATTGATTAAACAGTTTTTTGACATTTTGAAATCATAACTGATCTTTAGGTGAAATAAGACATAAGGACACTTGTTCATGTTTTAGACAACCAGTTTTCCTACTTCTTGGTCAAATTTATATTCCTAAGCAGGAATCCTTTGTCTGAACCTATGTGGTTCAAAGAACACTAACTCTCTTTTTTTGTAGCATACCTCATCTAAATGCAGATAGGAGGTTCAGTTACTAGTCGTAGGTTGATCACATAGTGCCCCATTTTTCGTTAAACCTTTTCAATGAAAAAGAGTTTAAATAAGTCTGTGTATTTTAAACCCACCCTTTTTAATCTTTCCTTACACATGCTGTTTTCCATTCTTTTCTCTCACAAATTCCTGAAGTGGGATAGGAGCAGGTAGTCTTTCCTTCCCAGCTCCTGGAATCATATTTTAAAAGTGCCAGTACATAGCAGAATTGCTTATTTATATATCTGCACTATTTGTGTCTCTTGTTTCAATACCACTTGTTCTAGTTCACCAGTAGTTTTCAGGACGCTGCCTAAACGTAGATTTAGGTATCTACATTTCTTAAAAGAAGAGAAATGTTTCTCACACAGCAGCTGGGCTACATGAACACCATTTTAGTGCAAGTTACTATTAACAGCATGGATACTTTTATTTAGAAAACTACAGCTTTCTGAAAGTCTGAGTGAACCAGCAGTTAAGAGCTCCAATTTTTGTATTTGTTTTTTTTTTGCTTGTTTGTTTGTGTTTATTTGATAGGTTACTATCTCCCACCTTTCTTAGTGATCATTGTAATTTTTTCACAAGCCCTAACAGAAAGAATGGTTCTTGCCCTTACAAGGAGTATTTCTGTAGATGATATTTGTAAAACTGAAAAATAAAGTCTCTGAATATAACACACTTACCTCTTCTTAAAGGAGAAAGAGGGTTGTTTTTCTGTTTTGTTTCCTCTCCAGCACCAATGAAAACAAGAATCAAGTTCAGCTCAGTCTTTTGTAAGAAAAACTTGAGGGAACAAAAATGACTATCATAGCTAACCCACCACTGAAGCCACTAGTCTGATATCCTGAACACTGAAATTAGTCTATTTTTTGTCTTTCTGCAAGTTAGCCTTTTCTGTGGGACAGGAAAAGTCTACAAAGGTAGACAGCAACTGATACAGAGTGTTAAAGATACAATTTCTTTGTGCACCAGACATGATAGATGTGAAGCCTTTTGAGGCATCTAGATCTTGTTATTGCAGTTTGGTCCTTTTCCTAAAATGGAATTTTTCATTTCTTTATGCCATTATTATGTTCAATTTTACAGAGAATTACAACAGTAGGAACTTGAATGTATATATAAAAAAATATTTTTTAATATTTAACACCCCCCCCCTCAGTTTGTTTAAAATAAAGGGGAAAAGCAAGACTTAGATTCCTAATGTGAGTATAAAATGGAATTTAAATGTTTGAATCCAAAGCTGAAATTTTTCAAAACCCTGTATTACTTACTTTATCCTGGAACCTGAAATGCCTTAGTCCTTAGCATTCCTCTTCAAAGTCTGTGTCTGAATTGACCTTTTGAATGTTTCCAAATACATCTAATTTTCCTGAAGGCTGAGTTTTCCAAGGATATGAGCAAAGAAGAAGAAAAAGAACAAATTAGATGGCGGCATATATACATTGAAGTCCAAGGTAGTAAAAACACTAATTCATATGTTTAAGCAACTAGGAGTCAACACACACCTTTATTTATTTACTAGCAAACCTAAACTGAAGACTAAAAGTATCCCATAATTCAGCATAGACAAACACAGCCATACATTGACTGAGCTGTAAACTCTGTTGATTATTCCACATACGAGGTGACTTGGGATTCATCAACAAATTTGCCCTGTATCTAACATCCTGAAACTTTGACTTGTGTCTGTGGTCAGACCATGGATCTTGGCATCCAAAACTGAGGATGGGGAAAAGTACTCTGCTTCTGGTGCTGAGACAGTGTCTTTGCAAGAGTGAATGTTAGATGCACAGAGCCTGAAGAACAGGAAACAGTGATTAATTGTCATCCAGGAATGGTAGATGTGTGAGCACTAGTTTTCAGTTCCTGCTCCCAACACTTCCTATATTATTTCTTTAGCTACTATTAAGTATGAAATGCTGACATACTTGGGCTATTCTCCATCCCAGACAGAGGACAAGCAATAAGCTAATAAATTGTCATATGCTTACATAATTTCTGATGCTCATCCTCTGATTTACTGGACAATGCATTTCCCCCCACACTTCAAGTTGATGCAGCTTCTTTAAAAAAAAGGAGGGGGGGGGAGGGGTACAAATCCCACTTTCCAAGATAGTCTACATCCTTCTGATTCAGTAACTCTTCAACCTGAGGAGGAAATTTGTGCTGGACAGGCAGTGTGTTCAAGTAGGCCATTATATTCAAAACAGATTGCTGTTCTTTCCATAATCTACAAAGAGAGGTTTCTAGGATGTGGATTCTGAGTGAAAAAAGACACCAAGATGTAAGTGGAGGAAAGGATTAGATGCAAAGAAATAATGGTGACAATTTATTAACTAGTTAGCCACATTTAGGTGTCTGTTTTGAAACCTAAATGCTTGGATTCTATTTCAGTCATGAACCCCTCCCAAGTACTCCTCACAGTGTACACAGGTTGGAAATTAAGCTACTCATCAAATTTTCTATCTGAATTAATAGAGAAGTTCTCATGGGTTGATAGTTACCACTCATTTTTTCGGAAGGCACGCAACATGCAGCCCTAGATATTCCTGAGCAATCCTAATTCGTTTTCAGTGTTCATGAATATTTTAGTTCCCTTGTTCATTGCCTATAAATTAAAGTTTGGGAGTGAAACTTAGGTACAGGAATGCTGGTTGTATGAGGTCTTTAAGCCTCTCAAAAAAAACCCCAAACGAAACAAACAAAAAAAAAAACAAAAACAAAAACAAAAAACAAACACCCCAACCAACCAAAACCAAAAACAAACAAAAAAACACCCAACAGAAAAAATCTCCAGAATTCAGAACCTTAAAATCCCTGGGCAAAATCAGTACATTAAAATTTGTCCAAACAAAGTACTGGGGTAAAAAGAGAAACACAGAAATCTTTAATAAGTTATGAAATTATGTTTGCTCACACAATTACGATATTGTTCTGAAAAACAGAACCTGTTTTAACTGATAACAGTATTTCTAAAATAGCCAATTTAAATAAAAATAATTGAGCGTTCTAGTTACAACCAAAGGGAGAAGAGGGTACAGTTTAATGCTGTCATTACTGAAAACTCTGATATAGAGAGAGTACATAAACAAGTACATCTTGGCAAAAGTACAAATAAAAAATTTGCTAGCTCACAGCTTTTGTTTGCTTGTTTATTGTCAGTAAACAAACACAAATGAGCACAAATGAGACGCCAGAACTGCATCTACTTGTCTGCCGCTATGGAGTGCAAGTCCTCCTACAATGCAAGTTCTTCTGTGGGCACATACCTATTACTATTGTCTCACTCTCAAAAGGGAAAAAATAACCCCTTTAAAGGCAGAGACCATGTTTGAAATAAGAAAAAGAAGTACTCAAATACCCTCACTCCTTCTGGCTCAAGTAGCCTATAATCAAATTCTTCACCTTTAGAAGTAGTTAATAAGGAAGCTTAGCTGTAATCCTAATTAGAGAGAATATACCCCTTTGCGTTTGCCATTTTCTCAGGAACAGATGCAATAGCACTCAGCTTCTTTAATCACAAATGAAAGTCTCTTTGTAGCTAACACTTTGGACTTGAAAACTTCCTCTCTTGGCTTCTTTCTAATGGGAAACTAAACACTTTTCTGTCTCTTTCCTTCCTTTCTTATGTGCTCAGCTGCAGGGTCCAGCCCCTCTTTCTCCACTCTCAGTATTCAATTGCTGCTTCATTTTTGGAAGCAAGACAACCAGCAAGTACATGTAACAGCTTGATAATATATTGCCATTAACCTATCTAGCTTAACAGGCATGAGAGGACTATTGAAAACATGAGATATTTATCTAATGACCAGTAAATTTTTACAAGCACCTAGTTTATAAACTGTGATTATAAGATCCTCTATTATAAATTATCTGCTAGTATTAATAACTGGCTATGTTTTTTCTCACCAATATTACCATTCTGTTATATTCAGACAGGGCACACCCAAACTGTGCAGGTTTCATTTGGTAATCAACAGCCACCTGCAACTGCATCCCATCAGATGAGATCAAGAATTACTTGCAGGAATGGAGCTTTGTAATTTCCACTGGCAATTTATAGTCCAAGCTGTTTGACTGGAGATATTGACCCCAGCTGAAAGGCAGCAGTCCAAGTCTGTCAGTTGTGGCTGCTGGCACAGTACATTGCACTGTACTGAAGCTTAGAAAATAAAGACAGACAACTTGCCTAAGATGTTGGTACCTCCTGAGCGGTGTTAGTTGGCGGTCCTGTTATCTTCTAATGGAACTTGGTATTACCTCCATCATGTTGCACTTTGCCAGCAGTTCCCAGCACTTAGGAAGACCCAGGTGTAGTATACACTATTGCACTTGAAGGCTAACATGTACATATGATGGGACATAGGCTACAGAACTGAAACAAAAGAAAAAAGTTACACATAATCTCTTACTCTTCCTCTCTAATTCACTTTGAAATGGAGAAGAGAGATTAAGGTGCAAGGCTGGAATCAGAAACAAGTGCTTTTGAGACACAAAGGGTACTCTAAGTTTGGATAAAGTTGTCACCCATTGGCAAGCCACTCATGCATGTTAGCAGGATGGGGATCAGAATTAGTTTTATGGGGTTTATTGAAAGATACAGACTCTTCAATGGGGCCACAAAACACTGACTTGTAAGCCTACATTGTGGTTTAATTGCAGTCAGCAACCAAAGCAACCACTCACTCACACTCCAAGCAGCAGGACCAGGGAGAAAATCAGAAGGGTAAAAGCCAAAAACTTGTGGGCTGAGACAAAGACAGTTTAATAGGGAAAACAAAAGCTGCATACACAAGCAAAGCACAAGGAATTAATTTACAGCTTTCCATGGGCAGGCAGGTATTCGGCGATCTCCAGGTGAGCAGGACCCCATCACAATACTTGGGAAGACAAATGTCATCACTCCAAACATCCCCCCCCCGCCTTTTCTCCCCCCACTGAGCATGATGTCATATGGTCTGGAATATCCCTTGGGTCAGTTTGGGTCACCTGTCCTGCTGTGTCTCTTCCCATCCTCCCATGCATCTCCAACTTCCTTGCCAGCGTGGCAGTATGGAAAGCAGACAAGGCCTTGGCTCTGTACAAGCCCTGCTCAGCAATAACAAAAACATCTCTATATTATCAACCCCATGCTCAGCACAAATCCAAAACATAGCCCCACATCAGCCACTGTGAAGAAAATTAACTCTACCCCAGCCAAAATCAGCAGAGGGGAACAAGGATTGAGCTCAGCAAGTAGGAAAGCATAGCATTTTCAGCTGAGGGGTTTTTTCCCCCTCTCCCATAGATATATCTGCAAGACAGAGTTCATTCGAAATTAGCATAGCCTTTTCTCCCTCCTCCCTAAAGCAACATGTCAGTCCCTCTAAGATCCAAGGCCCTTATTTCCTAGAAAATAAAGTTGTTTCTATTTGACTAAGTGTATTTATCACTAAAAGTTGTACTTTTTCATGGATTTAAATAATAGGATTCAGCATACTTGTTAAGGCCAAAAAGGACAGGGTGTGATTAAGTGCACAAGCAGGCACACACAAACATCCCCTCACAGTTCTACAATTTGCATCTCATATGCATCTCCGATGTTCTAATTATTATTATCTTCAGTGACCAAAATGTGCAACTGTTTGCACAGCAACAATATACACAGGTTATTTTTAGTTCAGACATGTGGCACTACTCATTGTGCAGCTGCTTTCATGCATTAATGCATTGTGATACAAAACCCTAATTGCAAGAACCAAAATTAATTGCAAGCAATGAGACATTTTGGACTGAAAACCCCTTTTGGTTACACTGGAATTGAGTTGTTGACTTTTCAAGCTAAAGGAGATATGAATCATGGAAAATATCTCACTCTTAACCCCTAAAAGTACCCAATATTCTTGAACTAATGCAAAATGCAGTTATGTGTTGGCTTAGAAATTACAACTTCTCTGCCAAAGGTTAATTTAGACTATTCATCCAAGATTAGCTGCAAGTTTTTAAAACTGTAAATAAATTCTTGTTCCTAAACAGCACAGGTTTTCAAAGCAGGGAGTATAACCCACAGCCTATAAAAGGAAAAGATTTAAAGCAGAAATGGGACATTTGACTTCTGCATATTTGGAACATTTAATCACCCTCTTGGTTATATGGAATAAGTTAGACTGGCGGCTTTTTCTTCAGCTCCTTAGCAAAAGTACATTTCTTTAATAGAGCCTTAATGTTTTGCAGGATGATTTAGAATTGAGCCCTGTACCTTTTACAGGCAACTGTAGAACTCCTTTTTTTCAGGAGGGAAGAGGTCCAAAGATTGAAAGTGCCTGAAGGTACAGACCATAACTTTTTCTCCTGGTTGAACAATGGTGTGCACCTTTGACATTCATAATATAAGACATTAATGCATTCATAATAGGAGAATTTTTGTCTCATTCTATTAGAGAGAGCTGTGCAAAACTTAAGCTGTTTTTAGCTGTAATCATGGCAGGGTGGGGGAAGGTCTAAGGTATAAAAGTACTGTACCAGGACTTACACAAAATAATATTTATGAGACCTGGTCTCAGACAGAACAAGCTTAGGCAGATTTGGCTGTAATACTTCAAAAACACTGATGCTATTAAATCACCTCATACTGTCCCTTTGCTGCAGACAACCAGCTACATAAAAACAAATGTCTGTCTTACGTAGTTTAATCTTAGCACATATTTACATTCACTGTCAGTTGAAGTCAATTATTTGTGTTGTGAATTACCATATTAAAATCAGCACATGCAGTGTTGTCCTGACCCAAGGAAAAAAAGGATAATTCAGGTCACTAAATTCTCAAAAAAACCCCACCCATATCCATCAGAGCATCTTGTGTCATTTCATCTAATTTCTACAATTCTCTTTCAACTCAGAAATTTCTGTTGGTACCTGTGGGAGGACAAAATTTTAATCCTATTTAGACTGTAAGCAAATGTGGTTTTGATATGTTCACCTCTGACTTAAGCAGTCAGAAGCTTCTTATTTATAGTAATATGTAAGTTTAAAATTAGGGACAATATCATATTTAATGTAATTGTTGATGTCAATAGAGGAAAATTCTCAAAGCTATACAAAACAGAATTGTGAGGCATAGGTGAATCAAAGACTGTGGAGTACACAGGTATTAAACAACTTACACTGCCATGACCTCTTTAAGTTGTCCTATGGAACGTATCATTCTGCTGAACTTCATTTGGTGCTCATATGAAGCAGTTCTGAAGTCTACTATAAGGCTAGTATATAAACAGATAAGGACTTCCTATGAGGTTGCAAAGACTACAGCAACTTACCATATCCAATGCTTTTGTCAGAAACATGAAAGCTTGCAAAATACCAGCTTCTGCATATTTGCCTGGATCAAGTTCTTGACCAGATTTTCCCCTGGGAATTTTAAAATAGTTTGCATCCAACCTGCACTAAGATTCTGGCATTCTGCATCATGCGGAAACAACAGGCTGTTAGCGAGAAAGCTAATTGGCCTAGGATACCTAGTGAGGATCTATGGATCCTCTTGCTGCCTGGTTTAGGCCAGATGCCTTTTCATTCTTCCTGATTGTCACTGCATGTGACAATGTTATCTACAGTGTGTGTAGCTGCAGCCTTTTCCTTATCTAGTTTATAGTACAATAAAATAGACTCTTCCAATTGGAAGGGATCTACAATGATCATCCAGCCCAATTTGGTGCTGACCAAGTTAAAGAATGTTATTAAGGGAATCATCCAAATGCCTTTGAACACTGACAGGCTGGGGGCATCAACTACCCCCCTCAAGGAAACCTTTTCCACTTCTAACACATCCTGTGATAGTGACAATGTAATTATGCAGCACAGAGAAGTAGCCCTACTTTTTCTTCCTGAATTCAGTAATTTTATGATGTGAAAAGACCAGCTGTGGGCTGCAGTAGCAGTAATGAAAGGGAAGCTCTAATGCTGAACTCACTTGACCTTTGGTAGGATCAGTATCAGCTATTGGCCTTCAGTTGCTCTAACTTATGTATGAGTAACATACCAGCTAGTTCTAACCTTATGGGGGTTTCTCTGCTACTTTCACTGTGAGTGATTTCTAGTCAGGCTTTACAGTCTTGGTTTTGTTTTTTTTTCATTTACACATTTTAATAATTTTCACTGGTTGTAATGGTTTAGCTTGTATATCAAGACAATACATGATTATCAAGTAGAATAACCATGGGAATATGAACTTGATAGAGATCCTAAGGTCAACTACCAGTTTAGCTGACTGAAAAACTCAAACATTTTGCTGGGCTAGTAAGGAGTTCTCTTCATGTTATGTAGTAATTGTTTTGCTAAAAGCCTGTAGCAAAACACTGGAGCAAAGAGAGCAAAGTACTGACTCCTTACAAACCTTATCCTAGCAAAATATCCCTTTCCCTAGTGTTTTTTTCTATTACTATATCCTGTAAGCTCTTATCAATATTAGTGAAATTTACTTTTGAGCTGCCTTCAATGCATACTTATTCACATTTAATAGCACACACTGAAATTATATTCTCATAGTTACTTAGATGTGTTTTGTGCCAAATACTTACACAGTCATTACAAGACATCAGGTGGTACTCTAATCCATATAAATGCTTTAAAATGGAGAACTATTAAAACCCTCTTTTCTCTCTTTGTTTTACAGATATGGTGGAACTATTTTACTTGGATGGTACCTTCCTTTCTCCTCTCACTAGAGAGGGCAGAGGGAAGAGGTCAAATAAAGAAAAAACTGTTTGACATTTCGAAACTTTCTTTACCTTAAAAATCTTCAATGCATTTAACAACAATTAAGTAGCTGCCCTCACAGTTATCTTGTGAGGTCTCCCTTAACCTATGCCTAGATGTAATCTATAAACAATTAGCAGTACTGGTTGCATGCCTGAGATCCTGCTTTATTCCATGCTTATTTTCTTTGCCTCTGGGCTATATAATTTAAGACAGCAATATTCCTCCCATCTTCTTGCCCTCTATATAAATGTGAAAGCTTAAATTAGAAGTACTTTGATAATGTAAGCCATAATGGAGAAGCAGGGATCACAAGGAGAACTTTACAGTTGAATGCTCTGATTTGTCAGCATTACTTTAGTACCTCCAGGATGTCCTAAAGCACAGGGCATATTAACATACAGACAAAACTACATCAAGTGACAGAACACTCATTAGCAAAGGGAATTTTCATGACCAATTATTGTGTGTTACCCAAATTTGCAGTAAATAATCAATTCCATGTTAAATTAGTGTTTTATGAGAGTCAACTAAAGAGGCTCAGGACAGGCCTCATACACATGCTTAGTCACATCTTTTGTAGTAATTATTTTTGCTCACTTTTAACTCCCTGATGTTGCATAGGAAAGGGATTCTGTTACTTGTTTTCTCTTCCTTTTTAAATATATAAAAAAGTACGATATCTAATATTTATGATTAAAAAGCCTTTTATCTGTTGAACATCCATATATTAAGAGCAAAATAAAATACTTTTCTGGACCTATGCTACATTTTTCATTTTGTTGAACAGCTGTTCCTCTACAGATCTGCAATGTGCTTCATGACTTAGAAACACTAAGCGTTAGGTGACCACAATTGAACCATGTTAAGCAGAATTCAGGTATGACAGAATTGCGAAGTGTAAGTACAGAGCTCTGGTGCATTTTTTGCACTGCACACGAATTTATTCTTATTTCTTTGAGTGGTTAAAGTTATAAAGCTTTTCAAATGAACTCTGCTCTCACAGCTTCTCCCTCAGTGCTACTGTTCATATGTTACATCACTTTATGTTTTCCATATATTTACAAGCTTCATCAATCACTTACCTTCCTGTATTTTTCATTCCCTTCAATTAACAGATTTCAGGCCCCCTTACTGGTGAATTGCTTTTCTTTTGACTTCATATCCAGCAGTCAAGTGGCTTTTCTGATCCCCTCCAGATGACAAGTGCACTCTACAGAATGGAAAGCACCAGAATTTGAGAAAAACCCTACTACATCTAATCTCAGTGGATGTAGTTAAAGTTGCAGCCCAGAAGAAAAACCTGTCCTAAACAGGACTGGACAGGCTTCAGGGAGAGAAGGGGGCAGTGAGCAAGCTGACTTCAGACATTACAGAGTTTAGATTTAACAAGTTGAGCAAGAACTAGTTACTGCTAATAAGCATCTTTGATATATACATCCTATGCAATTATAATTTTAAATGAAGATTCAGATCTTTTCTTCTACTACCTTCTTTTGGGAAAAATGTAATCATGCAGATTGTAGGAAATGGACTGCCATATTCAATAAGATGCAGAAAAAAGCCTACCCCATAGGCCTCTTCCTTGGAGATCGTCATCCTCAACTACACACATTGATGCCAGTACATTATATTACTGAACTGACAAAAATAGATACTAGGGCAGTATATATTGTAACCTTGATGTACTCAGATTATGAACAAGGCAGACTTTCCAAATGAAGATGCCAAGTCAGACTTGGTAAAACTGACCTTGTCAGCTCCTGACAAGGCCTAAAAGTATAACATTAAAAACTCTGGTGTTGTATATGGGCTTGAGAAACCTGTAGCTTATGTTCAGAGCTAACTGTGCAGTAGTACTGCAGCCCATAAGATTCAATCAATTTAAATCTTCTAACCTTAGAGATACCAAAGAAATGTTCTGTGTTTTTTTCAAAGATCCATAAGAACTGTGCTGTAGCGTCCTGCAGAATTCTGTAGAATTTCCTTATATTTTCAAAGTGTTTGGTAAATTAGCTTTCCTTGCCCATGCTCAGAATCTTGAACACTACTATGGTTGTCTTTGTTGATAAAAGAACAGAATCCTACATTATAAAGCTATGCAAAAAATATTAGTTCTTCTAGAGTGACCGTATTTCCCTTAGAATTTGTCATGCAGCAAATCCGAAGATGTGACATAGCACACTCGGATCCATCCAAAACATCTTCTCCTCATGATAACCTAATGCAGATGTGTCTACACAGCCAACCCTCTGACCTGTGTGCTACATGTGCAACAGCTGGCAGCTGCTGCTGCATGGAGCCTGCGCTTCTCACCTCTACAAAACCTTAATTACTCTCTTATTTCTAGTACTGTACCTGCTACTTAATAACATGGGTCTTGGCAAGATGGGGTGATGATGATTTAGCTAGCCCTATGCAAGTATATTCAGTAACACAGAATACAGTCTGTGATCTGAAGTAAGAATTTTGCCAGTTCTCATTATCACTAACATTCTGTGCTTTACTTTATAATGTTATGTGAGACCTGAAATATTGCTTAAGTCCTTTCCATTCCATCACCCCAGAGGGAATTTTCCCTGCACTATGCACATAATATTTTTTATTTTTTTTTGGCAAAGCAAGCAAGAGGCTGTTATAATGAGAGAAGATATTTTAAAAAAATTATCTTCTTCATTCACTGAATGAATGCTGCCTTAGAAACTTATAAACAAAAAAGATCCCTCCCTTTCCCACCTCTTTCAGCTACTGTTTTAGTAGGTTGATATACAGCATTCTGGAAGACACTTCCCAGGACTAGAAACAGAGAGAAAAAAAAATGAGCTTATATTACCAATCATTCTTCAGGGATAAAAACTATTTTCTTTCCTTTAGTGAGATGTCAGGTGAGGGGCAACACATTTTCACCATAATCCCAGAAATTTTTATACAAGAGACTCCAAGCTTATTGGCTTTTTCAAAGTGCAATGTTGATGTCAGTTGTTCTCCCTTTAACTGCTGAGATTTCTTTAAGAGGCTGATTTGCCTGCCCTGTTCTTCCATATCTCATACTCCTCTCCAAAAACAGGCTTCTGATTACAGGGACTCCAAGAACCATGAAATGTGGTTTCATCCACTTGAAAGGTGGGATCTTCCACCATTTAAGTTTACCCTTTTCCTCTTTCAATCCCAGAGTCTATACAGCTCTTCACAGTCTTAAGACATGCTTATAGTAGGGACCATTTAAACAGGTCTTTTTTCTTAAGCTCCTTTTTGAAATGAAACCTAACTGATTTTCCATTTTGAAATACATTTTAACAACTTCAGAACTGTTGTGAAATCTCCAATGCAGTTTCATTTTCTGGAAAATTAAGTTAAGAATCCCCCAAATTTTCAACATGAGAAAGTTGAATGGAGAAGATTCATCACATGAAGAACAGAAATAAGGCCAGAATTACATGACAAACTGGAAAAAACAATCCTCCTTACTCTTGCAGTCCATTTTTTAATACTTTTTTGTACTACCTCTTTGACTCAAAGGACTTTCAGCCTCTCCTACCAACTTACCAGCTTTTTTCATGCTTCTGTTTCCAGTCACACTTTCCATTCTCTGTGCGGATTTTCTCCAACTTCACTACCAAGTTTGCTGGCCGTAAAAGATGCCTTCACCTTTCTTGTACTGCACAGGGTTTACATCACCCTTTCACTTCTTGATGTTTCTATCTGAAAACAAATTTTACCTTTTATTCTTCAGCAACTGATTCAGTTCCCACATAGTCATGGTAAGGACTCCATTTATTGAAAAACTACACCAGAAAAGAAGAGGAGTATACGGAGATAAAAAGGGAAGGACTGAACTGTTTCAGACTCCAGTTTGAAGTCCTGACTTTAAACAGTACTGACAGACTTAGCATAGCCTGTAGTTCCTACAGTACTGACAGACTTGGCACGCTATCAGCAGACCAACATCAGTTTTAAAAGCAAACTGCATGCCAGCAGGGCACTAGGAATAGATGAGGGGCTGAGGGAGTAGCTCTACAAAGTCAGTCATTGACAAAGTATTAGAAGAGCCAGATGGCCCAGTAGAAGCAGCACTATTGTACTGACCACTATCAAAAAATTCAGTCTCAAAACTAGTCAGAAATGCAAAGCTTGCTCTTGGCAGTATCTCAAGAAGTCCCTCAAATCTCCTGTTCCAGCAACACACACCAAGACATACAGATTTTTTGGTACTGTCTTTCTACCTGTCTGACTACCTAGTCAGAGCAGTTAAAAACCCAACTTACAAAGTCCCATATCATAAATATTAATTGAACTCTAGTAAAGGTATTACTATCAGGACAGTAAAGATATTTGAAACACTTATTTTCACTCATGCCAGTGATTCTTCTCAAACAACAACTGAGAAAATGACAGCAATCCCCCAACAGCTTCAACTGAAAGAAATCTAAATTCAGATCAAGACCTAGATTTGAATTTTCCTGTGTCAGTCACTTCCTGAAGAGTTCTTGTTTATATAGACTCCATTTTTCAATATTCATCCAGCCCTGCAGTTTACCTTTTGGGAAGTATTTGCTTACCACATAACATCAGAAGAAATCCAGATTGCAGTAACAAGAATATTTCAAAACTTCAGGAGAGGGACGGACCTAAGAGATGCATGTCTCAGCAAGATTCATTAACATTTTCCAACAGATTTGAAGCATGCAATGAATACATCCTAATATGTCTGTAAGGAGCCTGCAATCAATTTTACCACTTAATCTGTATCAGAATGCACATACAGTTTTTTTCTCTTCCACACACTGTTTTTAAATAGATATCAAGGTTCATGTCCTCAGCAGATACTACCTATTTCTGTCTCATGAGACCTGATTCTACCATGCAGGCATCACAGACCTTCAAGGAAGGCTGGGACACTTCCAACATGCCATCTAACCACAGAGCAGCTGATCAAGTACTGCTAGTACCCCATAGTTCAGTATGACTTGCATCCCTTTCAGGTCACATATGTGAAATCTCAGAGGAGAAACACAAGCAAGGTGTTCCTCTGCCTGTTCTACTTGTAGTACCTCAGCCCCTGACACATCAGAGCTGGCTGGAGTCTCCCTGAAGACAAAGGTTACAAAGAAAGTAAACAGTCTGGTACTTAAGACACTAGCTGGAATAGGACAAATATACACTTGTTTCCCTATTACATATAGATCTGGATTCTCACTGCAGAGTTAGAAAAATGAAATAGAGATGTTTTTTACATATAAACTAGTTAAATTAATACTGCTATATTCAGAGATACAGAAACAGGAAAGCCATGGGAATATGCAAAGGAAAGTTGTTTATTAATGACATTAATATAATTTTTTTGTGTATATGATCTTGGCCCTGTATGCTATTTTAAACAGAAAAATGCTGCATCCTTATCAAACCTCACAGAACAATTATTTAGATTCCCTACAAAATATGGTCCAGTACCCTCAAGATGAAGGCTGACCTATCAGGTTAGTATTTCAAACACTCTTCTTATGGAATGTGGTCTTTATTTAATGTCACAGCAGTATGGCTCTGTGGATTTCAATGCCATACTTACCTATACTACAGCAGAGCTGTCTCACTTTTATCAGAGTTATCAGACTAAAGTAAGCACAGGTCATATATCTGGATGTATCCAGGTGTTTTCCAAATCTTGCTGACACAATTCTACACACATGAGAGTAACTGTGTACTCTCACCTTGTCACTTTTTACGAAACCATTTATGTAGAGAGAACATAATTGCAGACTGTTTATATATCACAGAATCACAGAATATGATGGTTTGGAAGGAACCCACAAGGATCAGAACATAAGTTTTGAGCTACTTCCACATTTCTAAAAAAATGGAATTCAAAACTTACAAGATTAAAAATTGTTCACCATAGAAATAATCTTCCTTCCCTCCAAAAAATGACGACAGTTTTTTAGCTGGGTTGTTCAGAACAGCTTGTCTCTGAGGCTTTTTGCAGGTTTCCTAGAAACTTAACCACCCAGTTGATTAGAACTCCTCTAGGTAAGAGTTTTAACTTTTCTGATGATGAGCAAAGACAAACAATTCTGGTGCAGTATCTCCCCTGATAACCCTAGTTTTAAGCCTGTTCAAAAAGCAGAACACATTTACTATGGCCACCATCTCTGTGCTCCTTGGTTCTTTGCCATTACCAGGTCAACATAGCTACATCATCTACCACAAAGTCATTTTCCTTCTCCTGATTCTCTTCCATTTAAGAAATAGAATAAAATTTTAAATTTAAAATTTAAAACAAACAAACATATTTTTTTTCTGCTTGTTTTGATAGCGGGAGGTCTACTTTCTGTGGTGGTGTAAAAAAAGGGAATATGCAAAGCTTAGCTGTTTGTGTATTTAGCTTTGTTTCAATAGAAAAAAACAAAAACAAACCCAAAAAAACCCCACATCGTTTTCTCAGTGACCTCATACTATTTCAATAAGGCACAGTTCTAAAGTAATTTTTCTAATTTGATGAAAGGTTTAGGGCCACCCCAAAGAAATGGACATGCAATGTTTTAACACCCATCTGTTTACCTCACATTGTTTACCGTGAGTTATTGTATTTTTAAACAGCTTTATGCAGAACATAATTGTGAAAGGAATGCTCACAATAAACAAGTATTCTTACCTTGAAATGCAACTGATGCCCAAAGCATGCTATGAAGAATGAAACTGAAACATAGAAAGAAATAGAAGTCAAAATCTAGTATGAATGCTACTGTACTTATGTGTTACATATCTAGCAAAAGCTGAAATAAAAGATGTGCCTTCATTTCTAGGCCAAAGTCCAGATAGCTGCTTTTTGCTTTTACATACGAAATGGCCTTAGAAATAAAAAAGTGTTTTGCTCCCACACCCTATTTCTCTTCATTTGCACAATTAACTTAAAAATTAGACTGGTGTGATACAAGTAGAATTTCTAAAGCCTAATATTTGCCAAAATATTAGTTGTGTGTGTAACTTAAATGTCAAAAAAACCCCAAGATTCAGGATGTGTAATGTGCATATTCTTGGCAGCTTGGCCATCTAATAGTTAAAAAAAAATAAAGGGAAAAAGAGCTGGTATGTAACTGAGGGTGAATGGAATCAAATATGACTGTTTTTTCAAGGCAAGAATTTCTAAATCAGCTACGTTTTTTAAAATAGTCATATAAATACGCAATGCCCAATTTGGAACAAGGCAAAAATTTCTCAAAAAGGAACACAAATAGCCAACTGCTTAGGAACAGTCAGGAAATCTATTTTAGCTAATCCAAAGCAAGCTTTATAGTCTGCTTTCTCTACTAAATCTCATCAGACAAACATTTTCCTCTTTTTTTTTTTTTTGTTTTAATTTAAATTATTGCCATATTACTTTCCTCCAGCTTGAATAAAAGATTGACAAAGAAAATTTATGATCTTCTGCAGGTTTTATAGACTATGGAGAAATTCTAGGGTAGGTAATCCTTTCCAGGTCCACATTTTGCTAATCGTTGATAAAATCAGATAAAATCAATAATGTTGAGAAGAAAGAAGGATAGAACTTTCCAATTTTTTAAATTCATTATATATAAAATCATGTGCACGTAACTGTGCACAGTGAGAACTCCTTTGATGCAGCTGAATCTATAAAGTTAGGAGCTTTGCACTCATATTTGTCAGGGCAGAGTGGGCCAGCAGTTGCAGCAACCACTTGCCCAGATAATTTCTTGAGTGTTTAAGCAGAACTAAACAATCCACTATAAATTGGGGAAAAAAAAAGGAAAATCATGGTTACTGTACTGCATAGGCCTACAAAATATTCATTAGGGAGTGCTAACCTTATTATGCAAGTGCTTTCCAAGGTATGTACACTGCTCTGAGGCTGAGCATTTATTTTTAAAGCAGAAAATGTACAGTAAGTTGTGGCAGATCTACAATTTGGCTACAGAGAAGCCCAAATACTGGGCTTTTCCTACTTGGACACACCTGAAAGAAAGAACCAACAGTAGCTGCCACCTTAGAGTGTGTGTACTCAAGGTAATCATAATGCAGCTGCTTGAACTTCCTGACTATAGAGCAAAACCAAATTGTTGGCAGAAATTCCTGTGTCAGGTGCAGATCTTCCGTATCCAGAGCCAGGGCTTGGCTTTTTATTGGCTTGCCTCTTGCAGCTAGCACAGTTAGGAGTACTTACTTATTTTTAGCTATTATAGCAGCTCCTGCTGCTCTGCTTCTCACAGAAACATACTTTCTTCTGTCTTATACTGATATAAATCTTGGAGCCCCAACTTCTGGTGGATGCACAGACTCATATCCTTCCTTATTACTGTGGTCAGTAATTCATCTAAAGGGAGAAAGTAACACATTGCTCATAGTGACAACAGAAATTACTCTGGCGGTAAAGGAAAATTGGAATATAAATGCACACCTGGCAAAGGCAGATGCAATTGCAGAATTATTTTCAGATATTTTCCTGAGAAAATATACAGTATTAACGTGTGACACTGCAAGGGGTAGTGTATACAATGATTGTTACACGGAAACAACAAACAGAGAGCTGAGATATAGATGTGTAAAATCCTATATGTAGGTCCATGTTTTTCCTTTATACATATTTTGAATATTCAGTCTGACAATTCACCAGTGATTCAGACTGCACAGAGATACTAAAACAATGTCCTGGTTGTGCAAATACTTAATATTTACAGATAATTTAAACAAAAAATGTTTTGTGCTATTACAGGAACACACAATTAGTTCAATATAAGGCACATAAGATAAAAAAAAAACAAACCAGAATTAAAACTTCTCTAGTCATAACTCGGTCATCAGCTTTGCCAGAGCACTTGTTCATATTTCTAGTATCACCAGTGATGATGACAATTAAATAATCTTCAAACCGGAATTTCTTTAATTTGATATCATTTGATTGAAAACATGGTTTTTTAAAGTTGGGGTATTTTTCCTCTTCCTCTCTCAGCTGGAATAGAACAAGCTACTGATAAGCAGGGCAATCAGAAGTGCTATAACATTACAACTAGGATATTTATCATCTCACTTTGAACGATAAAACATCCCATTACAATGGTGGGGTATAAAGCTGGAGTTGAAACTCAAGTTGTCAAAGTGGTCTAGAGAAGGTATGTGTTACAGAAGAAACTTGCAGTTGAGTGCCTTACTCCCTCTGGGCTATAATAAATGCAGCCTTAGAAGTGGTATACCCCTAGATAAGTGATCAGTTGCAGTCTCTAGAAGGCTTGCATGACAGTCCAATGCCTGTGCCAAGAAGAAATAAATCATAATTGTCCCTTCTGGAACTCAAACTTATGATTTAGTTTCAAGGGAATAGTCTAGAAAAAAAATAGCCTAACTAGAGCTAAAAACAAACGAACAAAAAACAAACTAAAAAAAACCCCTTTCCTTGTTTTTGCAATTCAGATGTGAAAAAAAAATTGTTGTTCTTGCCATTGATTTTTTTTAATGTCAACTGTATTCGTGATCACCACAAATGGCTTATACACAGATGGATTTTTGAACATTCGTACCTGTATGCCCACCAGCACAAAGGAACCTCTTCTGGTTAACAACAAGATTTTTCTCAGATCTCTATAAAAGTTCTCCAATTATCTACTCTTGGGTGGTTTGGTTTTTTGTTTTTTTTTTAATTTTTTTATTGTCTCATCCAGTAAAATAGAATTGTGTGTACTACTTTTGCTCTAAAGAAATCTTACGTAAAAGGCTTGGGAAAAGAATAAACTATTCATTAGCAATCCCAAATATACACAAAGTATTACAAAGGCATGTAAACCAAGGATATTAAAAAAATCATGCTAAGTTTTTTTCAGATCATATCTCAGAATGTCTCACTTTGTGGAACTGAAGAGTAAAGCTGCTATGATGTTTTCCATTTGTGTAACTGATGATGATGAACTGAATCCCAGATATTGCAAGATCTTTGTCTTCAATTTTGCTATCAGTAAGCAGAATCACAGTTTGTGCACAAATACTTCTCTCAACCTCCCCACTTGTTTTGTTTTTTCCTTCATTTAAAAAGCCCAAATTGTTCCATAGGGATCCATTAAGAAAGAGGGATACCTACCTAAAATTGGTATCAGTTACTTATTCACAGAACAGTTTGAATTCTTTTTTTGAGTATAAACTGCTTCCACTTCTTTAGTAATGCTAATATTCCATGGCTCTATGAGCCATGGTCATCTGCTGTCCTCAAACAGATACTTGACTAAGTTCTAAATAAATCATTGCCCGCAGTGAGACAAAATACTCTTTCCTGCTTCACACAGCAGTGTTCAAATTATAGGGTGAGGGCTTTCCACAGAATTAATCACATATTTCATGGAAGTGTGCATACTGAATCGTATTTTATACAAGTTTATGAACTTATTTACAGGATCTTGAGTGACTTTTTGGTTTCAGTCACTCAGGGGTTTATTGGTCTTTGAAGGAAAAGTTACAAGTGACTTTTTGTAACAATGGTCTAAGTATGAAATTCCACAATAAAGTCATATCTTAACCTTTTCATTTTCCTGCCCAATTAAACAATCAGAAAATAGCTGAGCAAGATGAGGCTATTCCATATTACTAAGCAAGAGGGAAACTGAAATTAGCAGGAAATATTGGGAGTTTACTGGGACTACAGTAGAAACTTGGTAGTCATAGTTCTCTCCTTATCACACTGCTATAGTTATGCTCACAGACTCATCTTTTCATGGAGAAAGCAGTAAATTATGGAATAGGCTTGGTTCTTAATAAATATTCATAACCTCAGGGCACTGAACAGTGCAGGCAGAATCCTGTGCTGCTCATCCCTTCAGGTCCAGGGTTATGAGTACTTCAGAACACGGAGTGAGCATGGAAAATTTACTTTAATTCCTCTGTAGTACTAAATTTTGATTTTCCAACAATATAAAGAGTTACACGAAACCGAAATTACTACTGCTATTATGTTAAAAACTGTAAAATCTGTTTTCAAGGGGCAGAGTTTACAGGGTTTGGCCTGTCTGGCACTGCTAAATAAGGCAGCTGCTTGTCCTCTTCTGGAAAAATGTCGTAAGTCTGTGGTAACTATGCAACATTTCAGACATCATCAAAATTTTTCATGTTCATTTACTGTTCTTTGTCCTTCACTGCCAGGCCATGAATAGCTTATGCTGTTTTCTGACGTGATCAGAAGCAAGTAGGATGAAAGAAAGCATTTTAATTTTCTTATATTCTTATCTCACAGAGTTCAGGTTTTACATTCTAATTACAAAAGAAAGAGAGGCCAATAATTTGATTTATCTTGGTGAACATTCAAGGATTTCAGCTTCTGATTTTAGCTGTATTCTACCACAGAAGTCTTTCCCACCATCAGAAAAGATATAGTAGCTTCTGGTTTAAACGAACTGAAAAAATACTGTAAACAACAGAAGTCATGAATAAAATTAGACTTAGATATGATTTTTAAGGCAAGTTAGGGAAAGACTAGGAGTTTCAACATGTTCATGCAAATATTTTGGCCCACGTAAGTAATAAATATATTCTAATTGGAAAGTAAATTGCTTAATGTGCATCTTCCTGACAGCATTTTTGTGTCAAACTACGTCAGGATTCTCCTTTTAAGGACCTTTCATAAAGGGAGACATATTGGGTTGAGCTAATTCTCATACCCTGTTTTATCTCCTACACTATTGAGGGAAATAAGTCAAAATCTGCTACTTCATACTAATACTGAGTCAGTTCCTGTTGACCCTGACCTTGTAAAAAATGTCTGTTTCATTGATCTAAGAAAAGTTTAGCCTGTGTATCTCTCATCTCAAAGAGCTTTTAAATACTGGTTAGGAAGGCAACTGAAAATTGAAAATCTAACATCCATCACAGCTGAATGTTTATTGTATTCTCCAAACCTAGTCCTCTGTACCATTCTGGTTTCCCAAACATTTGAAAAGAAGCTAATTCTATTTTTTGTTCCTAATGGGACCAGGCAGTAAAAGAGAATAGGAAGCAAATAATTTAAGGGGGTGGGGGGAAAGAAATACTTTTGGCAAGTATATCAGATGAATAATTAGGTGCACTCTTTGCTCAACAATGCAAAGAGTAGTTAATTCCTGGAAGTTTATGCTAGGAGGCATTGTGTGGTATCTCCAAAGTACGTGGGGTAAGGGTGGGGGCTGGGGTTGGGAGGGATCCAAAGAGAGTTAGGGATTAGATTCCTGAGAGATTGCAAAAGTCATCTAGGGTTAATAAAATGAACAAAGTGAGGGAAAACATTGCCTGTAATGAAGCCTATTGATTATGAAACTGCTTCCAAAGGGAGCAGTGTTTGCCTTTTAAGAATACAAACCAAGGAAAGCACTAAAGACAGCTTGTAAGAGGACACAGCTGAGCTAACAGAGAGTGGGACTTGACCTGAGGAGAGTTTTAGCTTTTTCAATTTTTTTATGCATTATATTTGTGTATGAGCACAAAAATGTAATAAATGTTATTACCTGTCCCTACACAAGTGTCAGTGCCATTTTCTGCAGATACCAGCTGCTATCGTGGTCTGCAGGAACAAGCCACCTATCCCATCAATGAAATGTTTGCAATAACTATAGACAAATTTAGTGCTCCACATCTTTACTACACTGAAACAAGAGGACCATAGAAAGCTGTATTTTACTGTCAGAGTCATAAGTCACTGAACTCCAGATTCCCTGTACCTGAACTTGTCATATCATAGGTTTCTTCAATCAGTCATGTAAATTACATTACCTACAGAAAAAAAATCAAGCCCCCACTGACTAGGGGGTATTCATGTTTCAACTTCTATCTAAACCAAATCAAACCAAACCAAACCAGTTTTTATTCCAATATACTCATAGAAATTTAATCTGTAGAATTATCTATTTAGTTCCTGTCAAAGAAACAAAAATAAGTTTTTCACCTTATTGGGAAGTTACAAAAATTAGTTCTGTATTTTAAAAGACAAGTGTGGGTTTATTTTCTATATTAATAAAACCCATAAATAGGAAGTCAAAGCATGCATCACACTGTTTGAAAAATTAATAGCTTTCTAGAGAGAAAGGGTAATAATTCTGTTCCCTCCCTGCATCTACCCTCTCTCCCAACAAAAATCTCTAAGTCTGCCCAGTCCTTGACCCTTATTCTCCCACAACACTGATTTGGGGTTTTCCTCAGCAAAGACTTAGAATTTTCACAGCCTTAGGACCTACTAAATCACCAGAACAAGCATGTTATACACAGATACAAATTAGATGGAAGAAAGCAATACCTAACTTATCATAGAATCATAGAATCAACTAGATTGGAAAAGACCTCTGAGATCAGAGTCCAACCTTTGACCTAACACCACCCTGCCTACTACATAGACCATGGCAGTAAGCGCCACATCCAGTCTTTTCTTAAATACTTCCAGGGATGGTGACTCAATGACCTCCCTGGGCAGCCCATTCCAATGCCCTGTCACTCTTTCTGTGAAGAACTTCTTTCTGAAGTCTAACCTAAACCTCCCCTAGTGCAGCTTAAGCCTCTGCCTTCTTGTTCTACTGCTTGTTTCCTGAGAGAAGAGACCAACCCCCACTTCACTACACCCTCCTTTCAGGTAGTTTTAGAGAGCAGTAAGGCCTCTTCTGAGCCTCCTCTTCTCCAGGCTAAACTTTTTACTGTTTTAGTAAAACAACCAATGATGTGAAAGAACACATTTTTTTCTCAGTCACAAGTGATCACAGCAAGGAAAAACAAAAAGCCCAAAACCTACACAAAACCAAATCAGACACCTGTGGTTCCACCTCTCCAGTTTCAGAGAGCTTTCCAAAGTGGAAGTGCACACAAAAACCTACAGGCCCAAACTCTTTCTTAGTATACCAATGGTGACTTCAATAAAAAACTACTTTCAATGAAGAAATCTTGATGAATCCTATTTAATTATGTATTTGGTTCACAATTTTCCATGTCATCATACCCTTCTACAGAAGGTTTTGATCAAGTTCTCCTTCTCCACCTTCACTCTCACATATATTACATTACTCCTTTGTACTTGAAGTTTGAAAAAATGTGGTCTGCTAAAACAAGGTGGAGAAAATATCTGGTTCTGGAATCAGATTTAGGCTCTCCACACCTCAGGCACACAAATTAAGATGAATTGCAACTGGGACCTCAGAAATCAAGTCTTAGCTAATTAAAATACTTGGTATGAGGATTTGTCTTAGTAGACTGCTGTGACACAACGTAGAGAAATGTTACTGGCCTCATTTCCAAAGTACTATAGCTGACCTTTTTGGTGTGCCATGATTATTATAAAAACTGTCAAAGCTGAGAGAACTTGTAGGATTTTTTACAGATATTTGAGAAAAGTCAGTCAGTGAAATTTAATCTGAAACTCTATGCTCATAAGGATAATGAAGTAGCGTAGTTATCTCAGTGAAGAGACAGAATAAGGTGGTGGTACAAAATAATTAGGAATCTGTCATCTCAAAAAAAACCAAAATGAGTGCCACTCATAATTTCTGTGTTGCTAGACAATTAACCTTTAAGTCAAAGGAGAACTGTATCTCCCCTTAATATCTTCAGAGAACGAAATCAGTTCCAAAATGGAAGCTACGTGTGACTGAACTTGTTGCCTTTCAGTCCCTCAGTAACTCTCTACAGATATTGTACAACACTTAGTAGAATCAGGTCAAAATAAAAGACACAGATTGCACAACTATGAAGCACACTGATCCCTTATTACGGCTACAGACATTCAGATCACCAGTAAAATTCTGTGTTGGAAGGGCAGATCCAATGCTATCACGCTGCATATTGATTCTGGCTGTTTGCTGGAGATAGAAGTGAAAGCCTTGGAGAAAGCTGGAGCAAATTAAAGCCACACAAAGCAATATTTAAACTAGAGAGATTTTCATATATTTGTTAGTTGTTGGGAATATTTGCACGGTATTAATTATTACTAAATGCAGCTATTTTATATACTATCTGAATAGAACTTTGTTGCATAGATTTATTAGTTAACTTTTAGTTAATTTATACCTGAAGACAGAGAAAGACTTCCACGAAATACTATTTGCCCAACAAGTACAAACCTCCATGATTTAGTGTTCGGTTACATGACCTGAGTATTTTCTTCTGAACTAGTAGAATGACAAATAATTCTGCTATAACTTCTCTCAAGTATCAGCTCTTACTTTAAGAGTTACCACAGTTTCTCATTTGTGGCTGACCCTCCCAAAAAGAGCAGAAAGACAGAGTTAACATTCTGGTATTTATTATAACTTTTTTCCCAAATAAGCACAGGTGGTCACTGTTGGATTCAAGCATTTTTGTGCTTCAAGTCACACGTGACTACACACTCTTTTTTTTCAAATATATTTGAGCAGGGTTAAAGATGGTTAATAATTAAAATACTACACCATACTGGTTTACCAAGAACATCCCATCCCATGCAACAGTAAACAACTACAAATGGAATTTTCTCCTGTTGTGGAAACCACACAAACTCATCTTTTAAGAAGAGATCAGGCCACGCATGCACAGATGAAGGGTGTCAATTTAGAATCATATTACCAAAATGAAAACAATACAGTTTTTTGAGCTAGAAGACTCATTTTCCAGTGCTCCTGAGTGAAAAACCGTGCCTAAACATGGCAATTAAGCCATAATAGGGCCTGCCTAAGCTCCCTCCCTTAATCTGTGGTCTTTGTGGTCCATAAGTATCCAAGAAGAGCATGATATCACTGTGGAAGCAGCAGATGTTTCTCTCTGTGCCTCTATATAGGCAGATATTTGTGGAGAATATTGTCTTCTGGTAAAACTAAGATTTTCCTTTTTTTCCCCTCTTTTAAACATCTTCCACATTGAAAGAGAAGGATAAAGGGAATGATAAAATTCAGCTTGGCAGTACCCAGCTCAAGATAACACAGTTAACTCCTGTAGTTCTTAGATTTTCTACAATAGCATTCCTTTAAAAACAAACAAACAGCCAAACCCCCCAAAACCAACCAAACAAAAAAACTCCACAAAATCCGAACTAAACCCCAAAAAAGTAATGTATTTTTCTCTGTTTTGTTTGCTTAATGTCATAAACAAGAAAACTGCTAGTTAAGTCAGACTTGGTAACCAGATGTACTGTGTATGAATATATACTCAACCTAACATTTAAAGCAAACTCTTCAGCAGCTGCAGTATTTTAAGCAGTTACCACTAGATTTTTTTTTCAAATATATCTTCCAAGTCATCCAGTAATTACTAGCTGTATGCAACATACCATTTTTCTGTCTCCCTAAGAACACAATAGTATAATTACATCTGTTGCAAATCCCCAAACTGTTTAGCATAGCTTGTTATAAAAGATATAAAAATAAAAACAGAACCTTTTTCTCCAATACAGCATTAAGAAAACACACTTGAACACAAGACCTGATCTCATACATACATCTAAGCCAAACATGTGGCTACATCAGTTATCTATGTCAATAAGATCATATCCACTCACAAGAAAAATTTGGTATCTGTTTAAAAATCACAGACTTCATAGAATACATGTGTGGTGACTTTTAATATAAATGAAATTACTAAGACTAAATCAAAAAAAACAACCACCGTGCAACCCCTTGAATTGGCTAAAACATGAATGGCTCTTAAGGAGCTTGTCAAAAGAAACGCTTCACTTCAGTCCCAATAAACTGCATATCCATTGAGGTGTCATGGCACGCTGAATTCCTAGCATTGATGCCAGAGTAGAAAGTGGATTAAGCAGGCTAAGTAGCTAACTATCTGACCTATAAAACAAAATTCTAGTTTAAAGCTTTTCATGTATATCTTTATTCTCAATCCTTTACCTAAAATCCTGATTATAAACATTGGTAAGTAGATCCTTTTGTTTTACTGTTGATCCTGTATAGAGCTAGAGTGGGGGGAAGAAGAGGAAGATGGGAGATGAATCAGAAGAAAACTGAAATTCTTAACAGAACCCAGGGGCTAAGGAGTGTTTCCTGCAAAGGATCAGCCTGTGAGGAGTCTGGGTGGGATTTGTACTGCCAGTGACAGCTTTTGGGAAGTAGCTCCCTTAGGCATGTACAAATCAATAAATATTCTATTGCAAAGGAAAGGTGATTGAGAGACATACCAATAGTTCTGGGTGAATTGCATATTATTGTAACCTCAGGCAAAAGGAAACTGACAAATGCTAGCACTTTCACTCCCAAACAGGTGGCATGCATCCAGGAGAACACACTAAAATGTTGAGAACCCTGAAAGGAATATGTACACCAACATTTATTTTAAAGTCTCCACCTCCTAAAGAAATCCACCTCCAAACCCTATGTGTAGCCATTGAATGGACATGGCTTGCATTTTCTTGATTGTATTATTGCAGCAAGGAAGTTTATTGGCAATAGAAATGACAATCTTTCAAGCAGTGATTAGAAATGACACAAAATGATTTTCAATAGAGTGCTAAAACTTGGGAAATAGCAACAGTAAGATCATTCACAATCACTGATCATATTGCTTTTGCCAAAGCAATACTTAAATGACTTCATACCTTAATTAAAATGAGCTAGTTGAAGAAGAGGAAAATGCTATCATGCAAAGGAAAAGTTCTGGAGAAGCCAGTAGCCCAGTGCTTGCTGTACCACTGAGTTCAGCCACACCTGGCCAATTCAACCTACTATCTCAGGTTTAGTGACATTACTTTCCTGCCTAACTCCTATGTTTAACTTTTGCTCCTTTTAGTTATTAGGAGATACTCTGTCATCTGGCTGGATGAGTCCCCTGAACTTTTCCTTCAAATTGTCTAAAGCCTGACACATAAGATGGCCAAAGGCCCCAGAAGGCACATTCTAGCCTGAATTAAAATCAGCATTTCCTCATGTCAACAATTACTGCAAGGAAAATCTCTTCTGAAATGAACTTACATGCTACTTTGACTTTGCCATCTCTAACACCATCACAGCAGCATGTGTATGTAAGCCCTTTCAACCATAAACACACAACATAATATACAGCATTTTCTTCCTGGACAGAAGCTTGGGAGGCAAGAAGGGAGAGAAAGAAAAGCATTATGTGAGAGAGTAGTCAGCTCAATTAAGCTAATATGAGCAGGTGGTCAGATAGCATGGAACAGACAATAATGGTGCAAAGCACAAAGAACAATAGGGTTACAACCTTGTCTGAAATGTGGGTTTAAAAAAGGACTAATTTTCTAATGTAAAAACAGCTCAGATGAAACTTTGTTCTTTGAAAGCTGGACTCAATATTCTTTGTGAAAGTACCTTCACAAGAAAACTTACTGGCAATAGATGTGTGAGGCTTTAAAATAGCTATTGGTTCTAAAGCAGGCAAGTTTTCAAGATCTGACTCTACTAGAAATGCAACCATAGTAAAATAACAAAAAGTTAAGTGTTCCTGTGTCTGATCCAAACAAAACAAGTTTGTATTTCACTTATCTCACAACTTGTTGGATAATCACAACCCAGTTGCATTTGGGAATTCTAAGTATGAGAACTATTTCAGCCATAAGATGTCAGAAGGAGGATCAGCCTTCACAGGGAAGACAAATATGTCTGCCCCCTCTCCACCTAGCAAAACCCTGCATCATTTAAACTTGCTCCCACCTTATCAAGAAGCCCAAAAATATCTGCTCACTGACAAGCTGTGGGTGTTTGCAGGCCATGGGCAGGGATGTCATTTACTAGATCAGGTTGCTCAGGGCCCCATCCAACCTGGCCTGGAACACTTTCAGGGATGGGGCATTCGCAACTTTCCTGGGCAATCTGTACCAGTGCTTCATGACCCTGTTAGCAAAGAATTACTTCCTAACATCTGATCTAAATCTGCCCTCTTTCAGTTTAAAACCAGTCACAGTGTAGCCTTCCAAAATGTAAAGGGGCTTATGGAAAGGAGAGAAACATCTTACATGGGCAAATAGTGACAGGAGACAAGGGGCCATGGTTTTAATTCTGTAGGTCAAGCTGGAGTTGACTGGTCTCTGTGCGCCATCTAAGAAAAATATCACTTAAATATATGTCTTTTATATAATTGTATACAATTAAATTTAAAATTTAAACATCAAGTATCTTTGTTGAGGGTTGAATGCCAAATGGAATAAATGAGAACTAACATTTCATGAGGGATGTCTAATTTTTTTTATTTTTTTTTTTTTTAAATCACATGCAACATGGAATAGAATTCAGGAATATCTTAGATTCTCATAAATGTCACTTGCAAAGCTTCACTACCAGACCATTACCAGTTTTCTTGAATAATTTCTCAGCAATTTAGTAGCATCCTACATAGGTCTCTAGATTTATTTATCGGAATTGACACCAATGCTTTCAACTTCATTGTATTTTAAAGAAGCAAATACCTAAGCTGAAGATAAATATATACATACAGGACAAAAAAATCCCTTTTTTCCCCCTCACTTCAGTACCTTGAAAGTGCTCGCAAATATCCTATTACTCCTGTTTGAAATTCGCTTTTCTCCCAATGTCCTTCTGCTTTAAGTTAAGGTTTTACATTTTCACTTTTAAAGCTCCATAAATCTCTGCCCTACCAAAATCTGTTCTTACTGCCTCATATGCCATGGACCTTCATGTCATTAAACTTTTCGTCTCCTATTCTTCACAAGCTTTTTGTAATGCTACTATTCCTGTTCTTGAAGATACCCAGTGCGCCCACTTGCTTATTCTCCTCTTAAAAATTATTTAAAACAAGACCAGCAATATGTTAAACACCAAATTCGGCATTCTATCTTCAGTGTAACACCCACTTAAGCTCTTACGGGCGCCTTTCATGGTGCTGTGGGCCTTCTCTAGGACTTACCTCCCTATTAGACATGACTTGGGGAAAAAAAAAAAAAAAAAAAAAAGCCTGGCAAGAGATGACTTGATTCTGTCTAGAAATCATTCTGCCTCCTCATTCTTCCTGTGCTTCAATTGTCAAATGCCAGTTATGTACAGATTCAAAACAACTGTCATGAAGTAATCATCAAAAATATATATTAACATCTTTACAAGGGCTGTATTTAAGCTCATGCAAATTTGATGTGTAGATGCAGAATTTTCCCTCTCTGCATGTGCAGCATTTACAGAACATCTTAACACAAATTTTTTTAATACCCTCGGTATTTTTTGTTACATCCCAACGTTTCATATTCTGAATGCAAAAATGGAAAGCAACAACGTTTATGCTTTAGACTAATCATTAAAAATAAAAAAAGATAGATACAGACGGCAAATAATCCTTGCTTTAGAAGCTGGTTTGGTGTAAAGCCAGCTATTGTGCGATGGCTCCAGCGCGGCTGCCACAGTAGTGCTCCCGGGCCGGCCAAACCCTGCTCCTAGAATGACACCCGGTGGCCACCAAAGCGAACAGCATAGCGTGATCCTTGCCCTCCAGCCCCCCCTCCCTGTGCTCAGGGGCAGGAGCCATCACCGTGTTACAGTTGGGCACCAGCTGGAAAATCTCCCTAGGAATCTGCAAAACACAGGAAAACCCTGTGTGCATTTCAAATCGATATGGGTACAAAGCTTGAGTAAGTAACACACAGTGTTTTGGTTAATTATGCATTATTTGATTTTTCTTTTTTATAGAGTCCTATGACACTAATAACTAATGGTTTCAGAATTCTCAGAATGAAGTTTCTTGTTTCATTCTGGAAACAACTAGCAGTAGGTGAGCAACATTTCCAAAGTATGACTGTGCAAGTTCAGGATTAAACCATAAACTGCTATTCCAAGGCAGGGAAGACCAGATTATCTATTCTTAAAAGTTAGAGGACTAAAATGCATTATTCAATTTTAAGTTATGGGATGAAGAGATCCAAACTACACAGAGAGACATTGTCGGGCTTAAAATAATTTTGAACAAAGTAAAACAGTAACTGTTTCAATAGTCATCAAGTTTCAAGCAAGGAATCATGCTTTAGAAAAACAATCGGCAAATGAAAATCAGTGAGAGTTAAGAGATTCTTGACAAATTTCTTTCTGATTAAGTATCATATTAGTCAGAGCAGAAATCTTCTTAAGTAACAGCCTAGTTAAAAATTATTTGAGAATATTTTCTAAAGAATAATAAATGCACTGTTCTAATGGGAAAAAAAGCAAGAGCTTCTCAGAACCGTTTTTCTGGTGTTAAATTCTTAGGATTTCTTGAAAATTAAATGGAAACAGAGTATTTATTACAAGTCAATTTTTATTTATTTTATTTCTCAGATCAGAATCAAAATTCCTGGTAATGCCCTAAGGCTCTTTATAGTAGCTAGGGGTACCACAGAAGACAACTCTGCTTTTTTCCTTTTGAGAAACGCCTGCTTTTTCTCCAGAAAGTACAAAGTCAGGTAAATAAACTTCCCAGATACCCTCACACAATGGAAATTTTTAAGGCAATGTCAACTCTGTGCCTCTTGTACCATTACCCTCACTTGGCACAGGTGATGGAGGTGGCAAGTACGTACCTAGCCATTACATCTCTGAGCCCTGAAAACTGGTTTGCTGCTTCTAATCTCAACTGTGCCTTAACATCTCTGCTTAGAAAGATAAATGTTAAAACAACAAAGAAAATTGTTCTTATAAGCATAATGAAATTATTCAAGTACTTTGTCTGAAGTAATAGTTTCTTAAAAAGCATTAGCACACAACATCTGAAAGAGATTACCACTGAACACAAAACGGCACACACAAGGAAGGCGTAAGAAACTACACCAGTCTGGAAACAATGACAAAAATGTGTCACTTATCAGTAAGTTATACACGTGCTCTGGCTGGCCAACCAAGCATGCAAGAATTTAAAGCTTGTGGCAGATCCAGTGACTGCATGAAATCTAAACAAATAAGAAGCATAGCAATGGGAAGAATGACCTCCTACTGTATTAAGTTTAAAGCCGGATATTGCCAAGAGACATGAAAAGGCTGTTGGAGTATGCACAGAGCTAATCCTTGAGATACCATGGAACCAGACCAAAGATAGCACTGGGAAGGCAGATGGAGGGTTAAAACATAGCTGTATAAACTGCTGCCAGCTGCCAGAACTGAGCTGGGATTCAAAGCTCTGTGTTCCACAAGCAAGGAGCAGCCTTCAGAGATTAGTCCAAGCACCTCCTTTGATATTATTCTTTAGTGGATACAGTCATGTTTTGAAACAGTTGAAAATGTTTTCATTTTTAAGTTTACTTGTTTTCTGTTCACAGCTTGGAAGTATAAATACTAATTGCTAATGTACTACTACATTTATACTCCCTCTTCCACCTGCTCCCTGATGCTAGATTTCTGTTTTAAACCAAATTATGGTTTAAATGTACTAGAATCAGGTATGGGAAAACAACAGTTTACAATATTAGTGTAAACCAGATGTAAGGTACTGAAAGCCTAATAGCACAGTATGGTATTTTACCTATTGTATTTACACCCACACCAACTCCACGTATATACTGTACTAGGGTTTAAAGAGGTATGATTGTGGAATAACAACCTGATTTGAGAAGGCTGAGCAATCCCATTAAGAATTAAGAACAATCTCAACAATAGTATTTTGGAATGGTGTTTTTTTTCCACATATTAACACTAAACCTGCTCTGGAATAAAATTTGCCCCATGTGACAGAAATGCTACCTGAATGTTATTTGAACTCCTGCCTTTCCGTTTTCCCTGCCCTCCTCTTCTGTGAATTTCAAAAGTCAGAGGGGAGAAAATTCAAACACACCCATGCACAGCCATCCTGCCCTCCTCCCTAAATCCTAAGATTCCAGAACCTTCAGGTTCCAGAACTGATGGTATAAAGGCAGAGAAGCAAAAGGAAGCACCACCCTCAAGCCCACCAAAGGCAGACAAATGCAAAACCAATATATCAGTCACATGACTGCTGTATTCCAAGCTCATTCTTAACTCCTCACTGCCTCAGAAATGAACCATAAGAAGTCACTTCATAACCAACATTCAAGGTAAAATCTCTGCTCATGTTCAGTTGCTTCCTCATTATATTGCCTTTAGCAAAAGCCTTGTTTTCAGGTGATCATTTTTCTCCAACAGTTTGAAGAGTCATGACTCTCACACCTTTTAAATTCTCACCATGATTTAATCTGGTGAGATTTTGCAAAGTATATAAATTAACTCCTGTGTAGTTCTGGAAGAAGTGAAATTGCGTACTTTTTGTAAAGGCTTCTTCCATTTTTGGCATGACATTTACATTCCCAAAATTGATAGACACAGTAATAGTTGGTCTTGGCATTCACTGTTGTGTGACTCTGGCTCATACATTCATTCGTGTTCTTTGTTTTAAAGAATTCCCTCTGGCTGTCTCTTTTCAGAACAATTTTGTTTTTAATTATTGTTCCATGCCATAATACAAAAATAGTTTGTTACAGAGCCATGAGAGCAATGTATTTTGATACCTTACAGGATAACTGAGAACAATTTGCTCATGATAAAAGCTGGGGGGAGTGGATGATACACCTGAAGGCTGTGCTGTCACTCAGCAAGACCTTGATAGGTTGTCTCCATTTTACCCATCAGAATATCCTTTTCTTTTTATTCTATGCTGAGTTGGTGACATTACACTTACAATACTTGATTAAAATAAACAAACAAAGCAAACTATTTTAATGGGGTGGTCAGAGAGGAGATGACAAGACAAATGAGTCGAGTAGGGATAGCAGAGCAGTTCTTAAGGTTTGAGAAACAGTTGTATTAAATCTGCAGCAGAAAGCCCACCCTTACTCCACACGAATGTGGCTGTCATGCACAGTTTCTGCAAACATTGCAAGGATCTATTTATATGCATACCTTTAAAAAGTTCAAGGACAAAAGACATCTAAGTTGTGCAACACTGACCCTCAAAGTAAATATATGTCAGGAATTAAAATCCATCTAGCATGATACGTTTTACAATTTGAAAACCTCACGTTCATTTGTAGGGAGAACAGGAATATTAATTCTTCATTTTGCATTCTTGTTCTACATAATTTTCCAGTATCACCCATTCTTACAAGTAAACTAGAAATGAATACTATATCTTTTGTTTGATGAACAGAATTCAGGTAATTATTTTTTTAATAAAGATTACAATTAAAATAATAACTGTTAAAAATTTTACTACTGGGTAAGCACGAGTTTGTGACTGCGCTACAAACAAGTTTTTTAAAGTTATACACATTTACAAATCCAATTCTAAAAGAAAAGGTGAAAGAGACTGTGCCTCTTGTGTGGCAAAAACAGAACAGAAGCTCATCATACAGTCACTTAAACTGCTAGTACTCTAGAAACAAGGATGTAAAAGTAGATGAAACAAGCTTTTAACAAATTAGCAAAATAAGTCAAATGGAAAATTACAAAAGTCAAGGAATCTTAGCTATATAGGAAATTGTGTGCTATTGAGCATCTGGATTGTGCAAATAAGGTTTTATTTAGTGAATGTATTCATTTCCCCTCAACTAGCAGCTCAAATGACTGTATAAATACCAACTATTAGTAAATGCAACTATCACTTTTTAAAAGACCAGTGTTACCATGGTGACTCTACAGGGAAAAATCATCTAAAGCCATGAGTAGAAAGGTCAGGAAAGCCAGCCTTACACTAAGCTCATTTTTTCACAGTAGAAGAAAGTGGGTATCTATGACACTTGCAGATAGGCAAGCAACAATGCAACAAGGGAGGGGAAAACTGTAATCATGGGATGCTCAACTGGTGAATATAATGTATAATCCAAAGCACTTAGTGGGGACAAAACCTTTTGGCTGTTATTGCTGGCATAAATCCTGAGGACCAATGAGAAAAGAAAGACAGGAGAAATTAAGCTTGGGATTCTAGGACAGGGACTGTTCACATGGCACTCCACAATTGTGTTTGGGCTGTGAGTGAACTTTGCTATGCCAATGCATAGATGTTATCATCTCCCACATTCCTTTGTGATACCTGAAAAGTCCGTTTTCAGGATGCATACAGTATACCAGTTTAGCTCCTGGTTGGCATTTGGGACCTGAGTAGTTCAGCAGGACTGTAACAGGTACACACAGTGCTCCTGAGCAGAAAACAAATAATTGGGAGTTTTAGGAAGGTTGAGGGGTACAAGCGTCTTACCTTGTTTTAAACTTTTCAAAAAGGTGGATAACAAATTTCCAACTCAGCTTTCTCAAAAGGCAAAGGTTTATTTCCCTGAAGTGGACATTAGGTATCTTTTCAAATCCGTAGCCCTAAGTAATACAATATTCCTTATTGCAACATGCAGTTCTTTGGTGTCTTTAGTCGAGAGCAGGCTTCTTGGCCATTAGAGAAGTGCTGCAATTGCCTGTGAAATTAATATGGAAGACTTTATATATATATAATACATTAATAATACATATAATATAATACATATAATTTTTATATATATATGCAGACCACAAAAAAAAATAAACCCTGAAATAGATGCACTGTGAACCCCAGAGACTGATCACCAGCTTGGCACCAATTAGGGTGGTAGTATTGCTACACATAAATTAAAACATGTTTGTATTTATGGTTTTCTGATATCCTAAAACACTACAAATGTTCCAACCAGGTGCTCTGCAGGAGGTCAAACTCCTTCTTTCCCTCTTAATCCATCAAAAGGATTGGTTGTCCTGCTCACACCTGAATTATGAGCACACTGTGAAAGCTGCCCTTTCAAAAGCTAGGAGGCAAGGGCGTTATTTAAACAGTTTGTCACTTGGATATTAGCAGGCCACACTGAAAGCACTGAGATCCATGTACAGCAGCATTAGATGGGTGTCTCTGCAACTGTTTTGAGGCAGCTGGTGATATCTAAACGGTGGCTGTAGTCATTCAAGTTCCTTTGATGACCTCACGAGTGATCAAGTTGATGGTTAAGTCATTTATATATAACTTCATAACACACAATAGGTTGGAGTAAACGTGATCCATGTCTGTGCTGCTTGTACCAGGCAGAAATCACTGAGATTTGTTCCAAGTGACTGATGCTAGACTTTAACATAATTTTGAGAAGACACGATATTCCCATTCCTGGAAAGAATACACATTGAATACACAGAAATAGAAGGAACTCATGTTTTTTTGACATGGTTAGAAACAAAAAAGCTGGTTCTTACTGAATAAAAACAGCTGCCTCCACAAATACTTTCCTGATGAAATAAGGCCATGTTCTTACCTTAGGTAAGGTTGTACATATCAATTATCCTGATCAGGTTGAACTAATATGATCATGCACACATGGGCCTACTCAAACCTAGATCTGTGAAACCCTAAGTCTAGCTTTTTTCTGTAGAAAACAATCCAGAATTTTTGTGTATTTTCTCTAAGATACAAACATTTGTACATCAAGACTGTTTTAATTAAAAAAAAAAAAAATAAATGCTTGTTTCAGTCTTGGTTCAAATTCTCACTAGAAGTTTTCAAATACATTCAGAACATGTTTAGAAATGATTTGGCAAATCCTGACAAGAAGTGATAGTCAATAATATTTCACAATACAAATTAAACTCTTCTCACTGTGAGGACATGAAACTGAAGCAAGATTCTTACTTACTAATTCATTTTTTCATAAAGATCAATGCCACCCATTAAAAGTCAGAAATGGCCATCATGAACTTCTCCTTAAGACTTGTTAGACTTTATTTATCAATGCATCAACATTATGAAAAAAAGTCCAACAAAAAACACCACAACACATCATCAAGATGCCATAATAGATCTGAATAAAAAAAAAGAATTTCTGATACCTAAGGATATCATTAACTTTAACATGGTGGTTTGACCTTTTGTTAAAGCCAACAATGAGGGCCCTTAAAAGGAAATATACAAGAATATACAAGAAATTGATAGATTTTTGCAAGCCCCAAGAAGGTTCTGTGTTACTATGAGTAGACAGGGCTTTATCCACTATGGATGGTCTCAGAAAAAGGAGAATAATACCTGCAAGATTGTCTCTTCTTCACTTTCTAAGAAAGAAAATGCATTTCCTCCTTGTAAGAAAGTTTAATGACTTGGTAATAAATTGTGCTATCTGACAAGAATTTTGTTGCTTTAAAAAAATCTTTTTTATGACAATTTTTCTTTTATGGGGAAATGAGTTTCTCAAAATAAGGCTTTTGAAGTCATAATTTTAATTGAAATTTAGTTTCCAGAACTCATTTAAAAAGAATTGAGCATTACACTGTTAAGGAAACGATCCTGTCTGACCATTCAGGAGCCCTCCGGCAGTCACACTCCCACCACCAGACACCTTAGGGGCAGGGACTGAAGCCCCTTCACAGCTCCAGCAACCCAACAGGTGCTGCTCCTCACTCCCTACATACACCTCTCTCACAGTCAGACAAGATTTTCTTACCAGCTCAACCCCAAGTTTCCCAATGCAGCGTCTCACACCTCTGGGTCCTTTAAGTAATTTAATCACTGTGTGGCAACAGATTAACAGCCTGAGATAGTACCTCCAAGGAAAGAATCTGAAGGAAGGAAAACCTGGGCTTTTATATCCTCACAGTCTAAGCATGGGACTGTCTGGGGACTCCTAGATAAGTCATCATCTCCTGCTGTGTCTCTAGGTGTCTGGTCACCTTGCTGAGCCACAGGTCCCTGTGTTCTTTGTTGGGCAAAAGGTCAGTAGATCATGGTCTCTTGAGTGGGGTTCCTGCCACCTAAAAAAACACCAAAACCAAAAATACCAGAAAAAAACCCAAGCAAACAAGATCCACACAAAAACACACAAACCAAAAATTACTCTCCCAGAATAAGTACCCAATGTTGAACTATCACAATTCCCAGGCCAAAACTTCCCTCCTGTAACAAAGGCAACACTGTTACAGGCGTGACACGCATCTTTTCAGTCTTTATTTACCTTAACATATTAGAAGAGGAATTAGGCAGGGTTCTAAGAGATGT
>VXBX01002494.1:307705-328356 GCA_013400415.1 Scytalopus superciliaris | reverse complement strand
GGGGGGGGTGTGGAAAGAAAGCAAAAAGAAATTAAAAACACACTGGATATTTTTTCCCCAGGTAGTTTTGGTGACAAAAGTCTATGACACGTGACAAGCCTACAAGCTTTGCTAGAGCAATGTCATTATATGTCATGGCATTCTACATTTGACATTTATTGAAATTGTCTGCCTGGAAACAGAGCAAAAAGATTGCATCAGCTCACTAGAAATCACAACCCTTCAATGGAAAATATAGTTAAATTTATTTTTACTTTTAAAGTTAGGCATCGTGGCCTTTCAAATAAATTAAAAGAAAATAAACCTCTCAGTAAATTGTAATACATATAACTCACTAACTAAAAGAGACTCACTAACAGGCTTCAAAAGCCTACAGATTTGGTTAATTTTTAATGTAAGCTACCAAAAAAAAAACCCCAAAATCAGAAAACAAAAACCTAATACCCCAAGCATGATTTAAAAACATTACACTAAGCATGTACATAGGTAGATTCAAGGAGAATGAATTTCATGCATTCTCAGCACATGACTGAATTGAGAGGTTAACAGTATTTCTCTTTAAATAAATGACTACCTGGTTACAGTTTCACTTGTAGGAAATGAGTCATGAGGCAAAGATATCATGATAATGGCTGACTGTCTTTCAGGTTATTTAGGATACAAAATGCTACAACACATATGGAAACATTACACTTAAGTACTCTGTGATGAAATAAAATTTGGGAACATTCCAGAGGACAATCTCTTGTATCCCTCCAATCCCTTAACTGAAACATAGACAATGCCTATAAAGCTACAAATTAAAAATATGATGATGATTGGGTAAATTTACTTATACACAAAGAAAATGTAACATCTTAGGCATTTGTTACCGCACCCCCTCACTAGAAAAAGTTTCTGACACTTTCCAGATTTTAAAGTATTAAATGAGTGTTTGGTACTGATTATAAATTTGACATTCAATCAAAATCTTTAGAGGAGGAAAAAAATAATCTATTGTGAATTCACATTTGGGTGAAACATTCTGCTATAATAGCACAATTCACTGCTACTATTTTATGTACATATATATGCCATATATATGCTAAATATATAGAGATATATTTCTATATAACATTAGAAGTACTGTACTATAAACTCATGACCAAGATAAAAAATTACCACTTCTTTGGCTGTGTCCACACAAGGGTATTATGGGAAAAGTTCACCCAAATTCCTTTCCAACAGAATTTTTTTTGGTCTTGTCATTATATTTTCAAGATATTGATCTATTCTGGTTTCCTGGACTTCATTAGTCTTCCATATTCATTTTCATACCAGTTCCACTGCCCTCTGTTCAATTATTCTCCGTTCACTTCTCTATACCAAGCCTCAAGTAACTGTAAGTCAGATCAATGACTCAACCATGTAAATCAATCAAAGTTACACTGCAGATCACAGAAGAGATGTGTCTTTTACACTTCACTGGAGCCATGAAAATAACTTGAAGCAGAGGACAGTCACAATAGGGCACCAATGACTTCCTTAAAACTGTAATAGACACAGCATGTATGCAAACTTGGGTATTCTGATGTCTTAGCTAGGGCAAACTCATACAGCTTCATTGGCTTCCAGCTCACAGGTTGGTAGGTTCAAACTCACACAAAAGGAACTGAAATAAAGGTAGTTTGGTTTGATACAAAGTGATTTGATTACCACATAAACTCTTTTATCCAAGGAGGTTATTTAGCTTTTTTTTTCATCCTGACATTACATTCAGCCAGGCATGAAGCCTTTGTGCATGGAGCCTATATTGATGGGAAGTAGCCAACCAGTATTAATTTCTATACATTTTTCATCAAAATAGAAAAAATACGTTAGAAATAGCTCCCAACATCCAGTGATGTTCATGAATGTACACACATAAAAATACACATGTACACACTCATTCCCTTCCAACTGTTTAGCACACATCTTCAGAAAGACTCCCAGAGGAATCTTCACCAATAGAGATTATAGAAATATTACATTCCTGCTTGCCTTTATCCCTTCTTCTGGAAAATAAATCTCAATCTTCTTGCCTATTGAGCTCTTGACCTCTTTCTCAAGTTGACAAAAGATAGTGCAGTAACTGGTCAGATGTGCAAGGGCATTTTTGTCTTTGAAACAAAAATGCGAGTAACATACAGGCCCAAGATTCCCTATCTGCCCAGATTTGTTTCTGTCATGTAAATGGCCACATATAGACACAGCCTTGACAATAGTCAGGTGGGAGTCTATGAAAAAAAAAACTCATCCCTTACAGATGACTGCAGGATCACACCTAAAATTTCTGAATGGTGTTGTAGAAGATCAAAGGTTATGATTAAATAAAACAACACTCAGCCATGGAACGGTCCACAGAATATTCTCAGGTGGGAGCCTTCCACATTGTGACTGTAGAAAATTGTTCACTTTATTTTCACATTTCTTATTGCATATTTGACAATAAAAAAATTTACATTTTAGTGAACATACACTGTGATTGATATTACAATGCTGGAAACCACATATGAAGTGCACTGATTAATGTATATGACATGATAAAAGCAAGAGAGAGAAACTAATATCAATACAATAACTATTCTCACACTATGCAACCATATCCTTTTCACTGAGTAACTTCAGAGTTTAGGAGTATATTCTAAACGCATGGCTACAGAAAGTGAATTTTCCTTTAGAAAAGAGCTAATAGTAACTGGGACATCTCCCCTTTCCCCCACTGCCCACCGTTGTTTCACTTTGCGTTTATACAACAGAGCGTTTCAGTTAGCAGAGTTCTGTTAAGAGCTAGAAGGGGACACAGGCATTATCTGCCAGTCATTGCTTGAAAGGTTATGACTGATCTTGCAATATCAATTTAGAGGATGCTTTGTAAGACACTCAACATTCTTAACAAAGCAAACTTTATGCAAATGCATGTAGAGATGAGATGTGTGTGTGACTTAAGACACAAGATATCAAATTAATAATTTGTTTGCACCTTCATAGCACACTACAAAAGGACAACTACAGAAGAATTCCCAGTCTAAAAATAAAATACCATTATGTGAGAAAAACAGATTAAGGGGTGAAAAAGTTCCCAAGTGAGGAACCGAGCTTACTAGGTCAGCATCAGAGGCCCAGCCACCTCCACAAGCCAGTCATGGGTAAAAGCACACTCAGACACATGAACTTGGACAACTTTACTTGAGACCTGGACCTATGAGATCCTTTAGACATATTCTCAGGAACTAAAGATGTTCTTCAACTCAATTCTTACAGTATTCCAAATGTCTTTGTTTAACAATCAAACAATATAAATTACTTCTTTATCAACTTTTGCTAGAACTAATTAACTGAACAGTGCCACGGAAGAAGAGATATACTTGAAACAGTGCTAATTTTCTGCTTTTTACTCATTCTGCAAACAAAGAAAAAGGCTCAAATAGTATATAAGGATGGGACATAGGACAGAAACTAGGGATCACAATGTGCTACTACAGGCTACACCAATTAATAGGAAAAGGATATACTTTATACAGGAACACAACTTTTTAACTGAGAAAGAAGGAAGACATTATCAAGGCCATAACGCAAGACCTCTCATTTGGGGTCTTGAGTGTCTAACTTTTTACGGTGTTAGATCTGTTTGCAGCTGTTCCATTCATGTAACAGGTGGGGAAATGGTTACTGATGTAATATTAGTCATGCATAAATAATCATATATTACCTGGTTCTGAGATAACAAAAATAAATTCAATTTCTTAAGGAAAGTGATATCAAAAAGGCATCTGCAGTAAGTTTTTCAGACATGCTGCAAACAAACAATTTACCACAGAGAGCATGGAAAATTCCACCACTTTCCTCTAAATACTGGAAATATTACTAAATAAGAAGCACTGAGTCATTGAAATTTATTTCATATCCAAGAATAATAAGTCTGGTAAACAGGTAGCTCATCTGTTTATGTTGTGAGATACTTTGGAGGGCAAAAAAAATCCTTTAGAACTTGTTTGGTGAAGGCAAGCAGGTCAGTGTGTTCCCAGTATCCAACCTGCTTTTTCCAAAATTCATTATCAAGGAGAAAAATAGAGTACTCCACTTACGAGTGGTCTCACAAAAAAAAACCCCAAAAAACTTGCAAATAAGAGCCAAAGTTCAGGTTTATATCTACATATATTTTAATTTTTTTTTGGTTGAAAAAAAACTGTATGCACAGCATTACAGTGGCCCTTAGACTTACTAAGAATGAATGGAATAAAACTGATGCAGCCTTCTGCCTAAACTGAAAATGAAATAGAGGATGAAACACACGAATATCTCTGTCTTAAGTATAACCTCCTTTCATAGCAAAGTAAATTAGATGGCGTTCAAAACCAAGAATGCTAACAGATTATTCAGGATAGATGTCAAGTTCTGAAAACCAATTATAAATTAAAAGATAAATACAACCATAAAGAATTGATTCTGGCAGAGAAATAAGATGCAGCACATATATACTAACTACATAATTAACCATATATGTGCATGTGCACATGAATTCAATAGGTAGAATCAAGACTGATAGAGCAGTATGCTTCACTCACATTAAAAAAAAAAACAACCTAAATTTTCAGTTTTGCTATACAGTTATCTTCAGGTAAGTATAACATCTACAAAACATTCCGAATAGGGTTTATGGATTGTTAATGATATTGCTGTACAACATCTCACGCTGCTGTACCCCATGTGGCCCCTCAATTCCATTTAGTAATTTGCAGGAAGGGGGATAATTTGTATCTATTGAGAAAAGAACCAGGGAGATGGGTATGCATTGTGAAGAATTGCTTTGCATAAATGCGCTAGCCCATAAAGCTAACACATTTTCTTGGGAAATTCTGCTGCAATTTAGCTGGGAAGGGATACATTAGTTTCCTTCCTGTCTCCTTCCACTCTTTTCTTTCCAGAAAATGAATCTGTCCCACTTACCAGTGACATGGGAGAATGTGTTGGGGACAGCCTTAAGAACCTTCCACACAGACATGGTAAAAACGTCTGAGCCATAGGCAGAGGAGGAAGGAGAAATTTAGATTTGGGAAAGGTACAATCAAATCATTCTCCACATGATGATATGTATTTGACAGAAAACATTACCACAAATAAGCCAGGGTTTCTTGACACTGCTCCAGAAGGGAGTCATGATTAATATTCAACCAATCCGGGGGCAGGGGGGACTGGCCAATTTGTCAAGGTAAGACCCAAATATTTTCTTTTCACTTGTTGGCAATGGCAGGAGCCTACCTGACTCTTTCAAGAAGAAAAACAAGCCAAACACTTTCATCTTTGTGTGGGCGTGATACCAGTGAGAGAATTTCTAAGTTCAACTTGTCTTTGTCAAGGACATTTGCAGCACATGCAGCAATAATGTCTGGAACAGCATTTGTAGGCTCATTTTACCCTTTATATTACTATATTAAAGACATAGTTTGCCAGCCACTCTAATCAAAACAACACAGCTAGCAAAGGAATTATTTTAATAAAGTAACTAGAGTAGCACAAAATCTAGCAGGAAGAAAAGTGGATATTCTGCTCCTAGTTACATAAAGCCAAAAAATTCTAGAGTATTGCATCTTCCCTTCCTTCTGCCTTTCTTCCCTATTTGGGTTTTAAATTTCAAACTTTCCTTTAAGAATTAAGTGTTGTGTCAAAAAGGAATAGAAAAAAAGGCAAAACCAAAACAGCAAGAACAGAAAAATAATTATAAATAAATAAAACCAACCCACAAGAAAAAACCAAAATGAACAAAAACCAACAAAAATCCCCCCATCAAAATCCAAACATAAAACCAAATCCACCTCCAAGCCAGGCTATCAAATTCTTTCCCATTCTGGTACAGACTGAAAATGATGCCTTCTGAAGCTGCCCCCTTCCCCTTCCAAACAGTTAAAAGCAGTTTGCAAGGACACCTGCAACTAGCTTTTCTGTCCTTAGTACTGGTGCAAAAATGTATTAGCATTTTTACAAAGATTTATTCGATCTTCTACAACAACATTTTTGATTATGCAACTGAGTTAATCTGCACTGTTGTTGCTCTTTTTAATTTCTTCCTTCTCTAATTAAGGCTTGAAGAGTCTCATATTCCTTACAATAAGCTCCAGCCCCCCACCTCCCCCCAACCCCTCATTTCTACAGTAGCTATTCTTCCTCATTAAGAGGAAGGAATCTTGATTTGCGGATCAAATAAACAGCACACTCAGAGCTTTGGGATTTGGCCCTATCAAAAGATAGAATGTATGAGAATAATTAAACCACTATCCAAATTAAACCACCTCCCCCCAAAAGTGCATTAATTCCTCAGTTACCAACAATATCACATTTGGAAAATGATCCTACATAACCAATGAAAAGATACAGGATATAGCAAACTTGGTTTCATTCTGATTTTTTTCACCTCTCCCATTTAAGACTGGTGCATGAAACTTCATACATCTTGCCTGGATAGCACAGGACCCTTGTACTTTTTCTCCTCTCCTGTGTCCAGAGACAGGAGTTTAAGACATCTAAGTTTTCCATGATACTTAACCAAAGTTCAGATTTACCCACTTTAAAAGTAAGATGCCATTTATACCCTCAAATAGTTTCCTTAGGTTTACAATAGTTGCTAAATGAGTTTGGCTAATATAATGAATTCAGATCAAATATACCTGGCTATAACATGATTATTTATGAACATTCAGATTAAGATTACTATAGAAAACACAATCTAGATCTCAGTCAGGGTAAAACTGTTAATGAAAAAGTCAGAACGGTTCCACAGAACAAACCAGGGAAACAAAGAAATTCATACAACTCAGTCAGAATTTTTCTTGCAGCCAGGAAGACTGTTCTTATTAATCTATGAATGCCTCTGCTATGCAGTTATTACTAAAGACTAAATACACAGTCAGATCCCTTTCAGCTTCCCACATATTTTCCTTATATTTAGACTACAAATAGGATTTTTGATATTTATCTCATAAGAATTAATACATTTCCACTATAAATCTAGCTCCTGTACTGCTATGTAAGTTACTTAAGTGCTCCATAATCAAAACAGAAGTATAAATTGCAATTGATTAATTCAAGGTGCAGAACTGGAGAATGGACTGCAAAAATCCTTCCACAGATTTCAAAGTTATTGCTTTTCAGATCCAGTCTGCTCTACAGTCAGTCACATTGTGGAGTTCAGATTCAGATTTATTACGTGTTTATGTGCATTCAAAAGACTTACTCATCAGCTTTTCCTCATAAAAGCCTTACAGCCCAAACTTCATTTAGATGCAGAGAAGACAGATTTTTCAGCAAGACATTTGCCTTTTTCCTAATCCATCCATCCACGGTTCTGTCTGCTCAGAAAAGGCTCCCTATTCCAAAAACCACTTAAAACGTCACAGTTTTCTCAGTTATCATATCTATATATCAGACAGTGGAAGCCCTACTACAGCACAGACAGGAAGATTTTATAGTCATCATCTGTGTTCAGAATTTCTCTATTCCATGCCAGGGATTATTCTCTTCCCATACTCCCAAATTACAGAGCAATTTATTAAAAGTTTGTACAGATGTGATTAAAAAAAAAAAAAAAAAAAAATTACCCATGTACCTGAACTTAACTCTGCTGTTCTTAAATTATTTTTTTCAATAACAAGCAGGTTGATTTCTAAATCTCTGTATTTCAAAGCCATTAAGAATTTCAACAGAAACTTTTTTTTTTTTTTTTTCCCCAGCAAAAACTCCACAAATTTTAACCAGTATAGGGTCCAACTCAGAATTCATGGCTACTCAGTTACCTCTTTGCAGAAGCAATGAACAGCAGGGTTCATTCCAAGGTTTGTGTGCCTAGACCTTACCATTCATCAAAGATTGCCTCTGAAGTTTGCAGGAAGCTGTTCCTTAAGACAGAACTGGTAGTCCTGTTGCACGGTCACCAACCTGATCTGTTAGGCCTTGGGTAATGAACAAAGTACAAGCTCTCATACTTGGCACCAAACCTTTTCTGAGGCAGAACACATCAAACACCCAACAGCTCATCTGTCTGGTCTACAGTTCAACTACACCGCAGTAATAGTTTTTGCAAAAGTTTATCCCTCCCTTCCTGGACATATTACCAAGTCATCTGTGTCTCTTCTGGAATACCACTGAAAATTAAAATCCTGGTATTTTGGTATTGTCACACATAAATTAAACAGTAAATTAATAAAATGGCTCAGTAAAGTACTGGCTTTGGGTGATCACTCTAACTTCCCTTCCACAAGCTGAGGACCATGCTATTCTACGTAGACACAACAGAGAGATCATTTTTCTTAACATTGGTTTCTGTTACAGAAGGCAAATCTGGAAGGAGAGGGTATTTTTCACATCCTTCAGTGCATTTGTTTTGACCTGTGCGTTTAGTTCGCCCTTCCCTCCAACTGCCCACAAAAGCACAGGCTTACATTGCCCTGCACAGTCTTTCAGATTGTTTCTCTCCATAGATGTTGCACAGGTTTATTTTTAACTTATTTTTACATCATACTGTATGCGCTGAAGCCCTTTCATCATGACATAGTTTTCTGCGGAATGCTGCAGTGTGAACACTGTGACCACATCCAGACACTGTAGCGTAAGCAGCATGTGGCAGCTTCAGCTACTGTATACAAGATATTTCAGAAAGCCTTTCTAGCACAGTGCAAGCACTTTGTCTCCAGCTTCCAGACAACCTATCATATAGCACTCAAGGCAGCCAGGGCTTTTATGGGAAACATATGGTAAGAAAAAGTCACGACCTACTTAGTAACTAGAATTAAAAGAAACTTTGAAAATAGAGGGTCCAGATCCTTTTTCAGTTCCCCAGAGAAGCAGAAGTCATGTCATTGAAGTCAATGGAACTACAGCAGTGAAATACTAATGTTAGCCCCAAATTAAGACTGCTGAATAGTCTTGATAGCAATAATTGAATAAGAAAAATGTGTATTTTGATTCAGTGATCATTCATTTGAATACATACATCACAACTGCCCCATCTGCAACACAGATGGGATTTGTCCCCCCCTTTAACTGACCCAAGCCAGAGTTTTTGGGTGATTCAGGGAGATGGTACAGAACTGTATCTGCAGTAAGGTTTTATTCTGTAGCATTCAATGCTATCATACTCAGCAATGCCACTCTTGCCTTACTGCCTTATTCCTTGATTTCTGTTCAAGGACTACTAGTGGCACTGGTGGCAGTAAAAGAGAGAAGTAAAGGCTGGTTTACTCGAGAGAACTCACTGGACAGTCAGTTCCAGGTTAAGGGAACACAGAAGTACTTTCTCTCCAACTGCAGCAATCCTGACCTTGCCATTAAGAGTTTTTCCTGAAACTTGTAAATTATAAGCCTTTCAGGGAGAAGGCAGCTTTAAAATCATCAAGCAGACACCACCTTTTTGCAAGTAATAACAGTCAGCTTGTAGTTTCAACTTTTGATTAAACATCGACTGACCATAGTTTTGTTCCCAAATTATAGGTTTGCTGCCGTCCTTGCAGGAAAAGTGCAGAGCATTTTGCAGGCTTTTGCAGAAACAGCCCCTTCAGGAATGTTGAAAGAATGTACTTTGTAATTAGTAGCTCAGCACAGGTTACAATTTGCAGAACAAAATATTTCTGCAATTTAAAAAAGGAAATCTAAAATTAATTCTCTGCAATCCAGTATTAAGCAATGATGAAACCATAAATTGGAGGCTCTCACAGAGGAAAAGAAGAGAACAAGGAAAGCAGTAACTCCCCAGGCCCAGTTAGAAGACAGTTAAATTGGCACTGGCAGAATTCCTCCCTCTGTGCCACATCCTGGGCTCCTCTNGAACAAACAAGAAAACCCCACAAAGTGCATTACTGGAAAAGTTCGAGAAGTGCACAAGATCATTCTGTGGAAGCAGGAAGCTTTTGACTTCCCCATCTTTGGGGATACAAGAATGTACACTCGCACCAAAACTACCAACTTCCTGCACACAGAAAAGAAAAATCACTCCCAAACATCAGACTGATTTTAGCATAGCAGAGCTTAGGCAGGGTAATGCTCTGAAGAAATGAAAAAGGAAAGGTTAAAAAAGGGCACCAGTAGCACAAGCAATTTGAAAATGCCTGAAGTTTAATACAGTTTTACTCTCCTTCCCATCTTTATTCCCTCTATGAAGGCTACACGTTGAAGATTTGCATTTGAAAAGGGATTGCTCATCCTCTCCAGGGGATCAAAGCAGAAGGAAATCTTACTGCTGACTTTAGGACTTCATTAGTTCCCACAGCAACAGACTCAGCACAGACACACACCCAGGCAGCTCCGGGAACAGTCTCGAAAGCAACCCAGACCTTGTTTGTGGCAACTGCACATTTCAGAGAACGGTGCACTTTGCACAGAGGTGCAGCATGAGAACAATGCCTCTGGAAAGGTTACTGCTTCACTCTATTGTCACCAACTGAAAGAGTCTGCATTACTTCACTCAACTATTTGGAAATGCATCAGGCAACAGAGTTCCATGTCTTAAAGAATAATGAGACTCTCCACCCCCCAACCCCCCAGGAAACCTCCCCAAAAATTGTCTAAAAACTGCTTCTCATTAAATACCATGATCCCATTTTCTCTAGACTCAGTCTCTACAGCTGTTGACCCTCATTTCTTCCTCTTCACCCTGTGTCGCTAAGACTCTCAATGCCTTGGCTGACATGCAGGAATCAGGTGAGACTGATGACAACACATATGAATGTGAATTTATAGACATATCTGCCCAAAGAAAAATTCTATTTCTGTAGGCAAAATCACAATATACCACCTTGACTTTTAGCAATCTTACAGTAAACATGATAGCTTCTGACATCTGCTGCCCTTTTACTTTTTTATTTAATTATTTTTCAGTGAATTAGAAGATAACATATTTACACAAATAAGGCTTTGTTGTAATTAACATAAATGGCTTCAAGTGGGAAACAGTGTTGCCCCAGGTGATCTAGAAAACTCACTGTCTAAATGAGAAAAACACAAAACCAAAGGAAAATCAGTTTCTCTGGCCTTAAGCATATAGTTTGTACTGATTAGCAATTTCCTTTGGAGTTTACTATGTTGGGCAATCACATTTACTGAAGACAGTGTAAAAACATTTTAAAATTTTGGTAAAAATTCTGCCCTGAGAGGCAGTCTGAGAGCATAGGAGAAAGGAATATGATATTTGTACTCCAAAATAACTTCTCAAAGACAGACACATGGGTATTTTTTTTTCCTGTAGGAAGTCAGCTGAATACTTGCTCCTCTGAGCAAAATAGTCTCTGGGGATATTGCATATGAAAAATTTCAGGGAAATGGTGATCAAAAAACATTCAATGCCATTTCCTCACACATGCAATGACTGACATTTCCACTTGGAAACAGACTTTATTTTGTACTTACAGATCATGTAGATTTTTCTGAAGTGGTATCAAGAGATACTTACACTGCCAATGTAACCTCATTTGTTCTTTTAAAATCAGTTCAGTTGCTGGATGGTGGTGTGTTTCAGAAGGCTAGATCAGATCTACTCCGAGACAAAGCAATCCATAGAAAAATAAAAAAATATAAATTGTGTATTAGATGTATTATGACGTAAAAAAAACCAGCAAACAAACCCGCTGTCCTACTTTCTGATGGTGTGTTGAGCTGAATACTACAGAGAAAAATAGATGGTAGATGATATTTTACTGAAGGAGTTCAGCCTGTGACACCAGCCCTGTCTAGAAGTCCTGTATGGAATATTGTCATAATTCAAGTGAGCTGAAGACAAACAAATTCAGAAAATAGTGAGGAGGAAGAAATGAGGGGGAAGAAGACGTGCTGGGAAATAGATCAATACTCCAATTTTAAACTTAATGCCAAAATATTTTTTGAAGCACTTTTACATGCAAACTTAATTTCTTCACTTGTGTCCTGATTGAAAATAGGAGAAAAAAAATTGTCTTTTCCAACAACTTCAAAAGAGGTCGGGGGTGGGCGGTGGGGTGGAATTATCTATCAGACTCTGTTCTTAGGGTGAAATTGATGTTTACTACCATAGCCACAGTGTACAGCACTGAGATACTCTTACTACCAGGCTAGCTTGTTATCCACACCAGGCACTTCTGTATCACATTGTAAAATGCTGATACCCAGAACACAGAGATGTACAGACTTTTACAGAAAGACTACTGCAATAACTTGTAGTAACAATTAAAGGAACAAAGTAAGTTGTGATATAAAGCAAATCTCTTCAGTTCCTCCAAGCTCCCGGATGTGGTACAATTCACAAAAGCAGTGCATGTGAAAAAAATCAGCTTAATAGGAATTTCTTTCTGTATTGGACGAAGGGTCACAGTTTTCAAATACGTGCATCTTCCAACTCATACTTAGTCCAGATGCCATGAGTGTGAATACACTACATTTGAAGCTATGCCTTGAGTTATTCAAGACACATTGCCCTACGTGGAACATTGGAGACTTAGGCAAAGCAGTATTCAAATTGTAATGTCTGCAGAAGGACCAAATCACTTTAAAGCCCGCAGTTGCTTTTTTTTTTTTTTTAATTGTTGTTATTCTACACAGACTTTGAGGTCTCTGCATTATCCAGGGAAGCACTTGAATTAAATCATAGATCACTTCTTTCCCACTATCCCACGACTGTCTGAAACACAGCGGTTCTTTCTAACAGTTAATCATGGCTTTGCAAAGAGTGGGGAGGAGCAGAAAGGCAAGGACAACAACTTGGAATAAGAGAGTCGGAGCAAATAAAGCTCAGTACTTGCTTCAGTACTGGTAGCTCTACAAAAAGATCTGCCAGTCATTTCCATTTTTCTTTCAGAGTATTTTGGCTCTGTTTACTACATAAAGGGTGATCTAAGTGTATTGGGTGATGGAGCTTATGTTCTTTACTGAAGAGCTAAGAAGAACTGAAAGGAACATTTCTTCAGTGCAACAGTAACCACAATACTTCCCCAGCAAGAATATTTACCTTAAATCACATTAGGTCTGTTAACCTACCCACTTAGAGGGCATCTGGATTGCTAATTATGCCACTTTGCACTGCCCTCTCTTTTATCTGCCATCAGTAATGTAATAATAGCTCCAGTCTTTCATTTCACAAAGTCACTTAGAAACATCTACACACAGTAGCAACATTACACTCCAAAATTTAGGATAAACTAGTAAACCCCCATACACCACGGCTGTAGTGGAATTTTAACAGTTTTCTCCAAAAGACTTTGTAGGTCCCAGACCACGTTATGTGAAATACAGTTAGACTCTGTGAGGAGAGTGGGGTGGCAGCAATCAGAGCTCTGGGAGGAACACACAGAACAGCTTTTGCCGCCCTTTCCAGGCAAACAGATTCAGATGTAACAAGAATCCTACTTCCTCTACTGCCATTTAATATCCACAAGGAAATTCAGTTGCAATTCAAATGTTCTCTACTGTTTTCCTTTCTGGTTTTTGGGTTTGGTTCCCTGCACCCCATTCCCCCCTCCCCCACCCCCTCTCCCGATTCATTCCCTTGTTTCATTGTCAGTCACTTGTGCTAGAGAACACAAGGTATACTTACCACAAGGGGACCTTCATCCCTTAATACCAGTAATGAAAGTACCTAAAGTTCTGCCAAAATACTCAGTCTGCCCTTTCTTCTCAAGGAATCATTTTAATTATTTTCTTCCTGTCACAGACCCAAACTTCTGCACAAAGTCTGATTTGCAGTTCAGATGTTTATAGGGCTACATAATTTTACTGAATCTTCAAGAAAGAATTTATAGTCTCTGTGGAAACTAAAGCATTTCAAGTAAGACAGACCAATGACTAAAGCAATGTAACACATTTCTTGGTTTCCTTTCAGCAATTTTTGCTTACCCTCTTATGATATCCTCCCCAGACTGTGGGCATACCTCACCTAACAATAAAAGGCCTCTCTTTTTTAATGTCTAGTGAATGGAATTTTTCCAGGTCTATATTGGCTTCTTTGAATCTTATATAGATCACCCAAAGGAACATGTATGCTTATATGATTGTTCTATAGGGTTTGGGTTTATCTATCCTTTAAAACTGTATGTAACAAATAGTTTTCATCATGTTCCTTTTAATCTAAGTTATGTCACTTTTTCTACCATATTAACTTATCAGATAAATTTTACAGCACCTGCAATGTTGTTTGGTGATTGGTTTGCAAGTGTGAAAGCCAAAGTCATCTATCTTTAAAGAACCCTGCCTGAAAAATATATGCATTTGCAAGTGATTTCCAAGATTTTGATGACAGATACAAAGCTGACAAACAGAAAAACAAGAATGTCAAGAGCCTTACCAGCCAAGGCAGTTAATCTTCTCTGAGTATTCAGCTGAAGGCTGTTATTTTGCCTTGTAGTCAGTCAGATTTTCTACCTAGTTTACCTCTACATTTTGATCAAAATCTGGAGTCCTTTTACAACATCTCCAGGGACAATAGGAAGTTGTCTTTCTCTCAGAGTGGGCCACCAGCACATCCCTTTAGAGGTCTAGCCCAGTCCTAAAAATTCAAACTGAAATGCCTGAAGCATTAAATCTGCTCTCAATTCTGACAGAAATTACTGAGATTCAGATAAATGCAGCCTCTACTCAGAAACATGCTTAATTATTTTTTTAATTAATTGGGTTATGCAGATCCTAATAAAACAGAAGCTACAATGCACTTGACACTTAGACCAGTCAAGCTTAGTTCAGTTTCAAAGCCCCTTACACTGGTTTCATGGAAACCTCAGTCATCACTTCCATAATAACTAGTAAATCTGAAACGAAGAGTTCTATTTCTCCACAAACTATCATCTCTCTCTCTGCCTGGTTGCTTGTCATAACTGGTTTTTCAGGGTATGAACCATGACATGGTTTCATTTAGCAATCATGAAATCAGTGTTATACAAAAGTTTTATAATGTAGAATGATACAAGAGTTAATATTATTTCCATGTCTTGATTTGACAGCTCTGGAATTTAGTTTTTGTGATGTTCCATTCTCTTCCATTTTTATTCATTGAGCCTGCTGAGATTCACAATGTCCAATGTCATAATAGTACAAAGGGAAAATTATTGCAAAGTTCAATCCTATAAGACCATCTATGATTGTTGTGACAATTTAATTCATGCTGCTGAAATTCTCTAGAAACTTGAAAAGAAAATGTGTGGCTGGTTGGTTCTTACATGCTGCTGCGATTATTTAAACAGCATGAAAAGTCATAAGACCATTCCATATCAAAGCCTACATATGCAGCTTTTAAGCAAAAACTGTCATTTGTGGAAGTTCTAAATAAGCCCTATGGTGCATTTGTATTTGGGTGTTACTTTTATTGTTCCTTCCAATTAGCAGCAGAATTATCCAATTATCATCCACTCCTGCCAACCTGAGTAAAATTCATTATGATACATAAAGATACATGTGTGTAGATATAGATATGCAGATATATACACAATCACTACTATACTTTTCTATGTTTCATATACTTTAACAAAACAAAAAAATATAAAATCAAAAAATGCACTTTCTTCCCCTCTGCTGTCACAGAGGGGAAAGTTAAAAGTGGGTTTTTTTAATTCTCTAAATTAAAACAACTCTAAGAAGTCTCAATGAGGTATTCTGAGTATAGTACACTTCCCCGATTACTATTAAAAGGGCACAGTAATTAAGTCCAACACAACCTCTAAAACCATTCCCTACTGTCCAAAACTCCATTATTGTTCTTCACAACCAAATATTACTTTTTTCCTTCTGTAACATAAAATACCACTCTAGTTAATATTTAATGCCCTTAAGTGATAACAAACTCCAATTCTCCAGGCTTTCATCACGTGCCATATCAAGTAGCCAGACAGTCTAGAAAAACAAACAAACTAAAAACTCAAACCAAACACATACTCAAAGAAAAAAAAATAAAAAATAAATAATAATAATAAAAAAAAAATTAAAAAAAAGTCAAACCATAGCCATTCTCACTTGCCAAATGACACAGCATCTCCAAGAACAGTATATCTCATCACAGAACCCTCAGATTACTTTGCACAACTGAAAAATCACAAAATCATGAAGGATGTTCAAAATTACTTTCAACTCCCACCCCAAGTCTTGGGTTACAATGTGCTTTCCCCCCAGCCACTATTGATGCTTAGGGACTCACTCTGTTTTCAGAGAGTAGTCTGCAAGTCACATCACCTCAACATGGAAAATGCATGAAATAAACATGTCTGATCTCAGCTGAACAAAACCAGACTGACTGAGAAGGTTCCCTGGCAGAGAATCAGAGTGGCTTAGCGGGGAAAAAAAAAAAAAGAAAAAAAGAAAAAAACATTATAGAGGGAATTTGTAGCAGGTGCCTTCACTTACCAGCTACTCAAATTCTGCCAGATCACCATGGCCCACAGAAACAAAGAAGCTAGAAGACAACCTGTGCTTTTTAAGCTCATATTACTTCCCCATGAATATGATAATTCCATTTTTTTAATGCCTCTTAAAAGACATAAAAGGAAATTTATTTATATCAGAAGTCTTAGGAGAACTGTGATTACATCATGAGGAGAAGTGTTGCAGTGTTTTTGCCTAGATGTACTGAGTGACAAATATATTTTACAGATTAAAAATGTCTAACAAGGAGACTACTCAGTGATTTCACGTACTGACAGATTATGAAGGGTATTCTTCATATTTAGTTTTTATTATTGGTAAAGGCCTATTTAAAAGTTTACCAAGAAGCAAAACTCAGAATGAAGCATATGATTTACACTTCAGAAAGTGGAAAAGGAAAATAAGGGAATGATGTTTTTTTGCTGTAGAGTTTTCAGTGTAAAGATTTTCTTTAGCCACAACTTTACTTATTACATCATTTCTAAATTTGGTGAGTGAAAATTGAAAGAAAATAAGAAGAGTCTAATACTTTTCTAAGATCACATACACAGTTCCATTACTGAATGAAAAGTCAATATTCAATAAAACAAAGGAGGGTAGTGCAACATTTCTACTATGTAAAATTATTTGGCTCTAGAACAAGTCAAAAACGTCAGCAATTATATAATTATGGCATCACATATTAATAAAAAGTGACACAGTTTATAGAGGAACAAAGAAATTACTCTGCATTAAGCCAAGCACTTAGTATGGGGATAGTCCTTCATGGTTTGCATCCTTTCCCCTTTTACGATTTTGACTAAAAGCAAACTTCGGATCAGAACAACTTGATTTCAAAAATCCAAAGGTACATGAAGGTTTTTCTGAGCCAGAATGTGACATGCAAACGCTAGGATTCCTCTCTCCCAGACAACTCCATAACCCAACTCTTTACAGTATTGCCAGCACACGAGCACTCCACACACCAAACAGAAAGTCACTCTCCCCAGAACACACCTGCCAAGCATAACCTAGATCTCCCTTTCTTCTTACCTAGGGTATTTTTATTGCAAGTCTCAAGGCATCTCTCCAACACTCACTTCCTTTTTCCCTCTTGCCTCCTAGGAATAGCACAAGCTGCCACCACCAAATATAAGAAAATAAATCAACCTTACAATGTTTCCCCAGCAAGCCTTGTGATACTGCAAATCTTCTCTCCTGCTAATCCAGGAAGCAGTATAAAAAAGGAGAGGAAAAGCCTTTCTCGGGTCTCCGCTAGAAACAACTACCCCCAGTTTGCTGCCTAAATCAGTAGTAATCACCAGTAACCTCTAGCACCTGAGCTTAGACAAAATGAGAAACAAAAACCTATGTAACTCTTCACACCTTTTTAAACTGTGGCATTTTCTCTACACCGTTTCTGGGTCCTAACCATTTCTGAAAAATGAAGTTAAGCAGCTTCAGGGAGAGAAACTTCATAAAACTACTCTCACATTTCCATTGAGACATAACAAAATACTTCAACTTTACTGAGTTTTATTAGGAATGTGGTTCGTAACAAAACCAAACAGATTACTATAGCAAGTGTTTTGTTATTTTAAAAATAAACATGAAATATGAAACAATAAGTGTTCTGGCTAAAGAAACAGCTAAGGTAATGCAATAGGTTAAGGTAAGGCTAAGACTGGAGTCAGGCTGCGGTGATAATTAAATCATCATAAAAATATAACACTAACCTTCAGGATTTCTTTTCATGTGAATTCAATATCATGCATTTTAAAAGAAATATTGATCCACTATTTCTAACTTTAGAGTAAATTACATCATTAATATTTTATCAATGCATTGTATTGCATTATAAATTACATTATCATCATATATTAATTAAGGTTTTTTCACTTTATTTCAAAATACATCAAAGAAGCACCAGAAATTAGTTGTATCTACTAAAAGTGAAGAAGAAAAAAGATTGAAATTACCAACAAGAAAAGAACATATACCAGGAATTTTATCATGCTATTTATAGGCAGAATTATTTACTGAAAATCTTTACTAGCCACCATGTCTTAACAAGGAATGAATATACACAGATGACAGAAGTGATTACAACATACTCCCTTTAACACAAAAATTACTTTGCAGAGAACCAAGTTAGAATGCTTATTATTTGGAAATCTCAGAACAAGGCATGGCAGCACCAGTTCCCATAAAAGTTTTAAAAAGTAGCTTAACCTGGTAAACTAAATTCTTTCAACCTTTTGAAGAGAGCAATCGGTGCAGCTGAACTCCTTCAACTGTTATGAATACATGTAAAATGACCCCTGCACATCTCACCATTGAAAGTTCAACTCAGCATCTTTAGCATGTGCAAGATTCTATCACTTCCAGCAAAGTGATCTGCATTATCTGGTTAAATATTAATAAACTGTGATTTCCTGTGCTAATTTAAGAACTCTGTTACTCTTCAGTGTTAAAACCAACACACAACTACCTCTTTCATTTGGTTTCCAGTTGTCGAGACATTTGCGTATCCAGGGTCCTTTGCAAGCACCAGATTGAATACCAGTTTGGATACCTAATGAGATACAGGCAAAAGTTGTTATCTATTGATTAAACTCATTTTTATAAACCCCAGTTTACTGCATGTATGCTATTAATGAGTATTAGAACTTCATGGAGTCCCCGCTATCTGATTATGATATATTTTTCTGTAATCCGGTTACTAAGCAGCATATCTCCTTATCACATCATTAGACCTGTAAGATTCTGTAGAGGATGTTTGCATTGTGCCTGTAATTGTAGAGCTGAGCCCTCCACAACCCTTACTGCTGTTTTGCCTCACCACAGGCCTGTAAGGTATGTGAGTGCTGCTGAGCCAAGCTGAAGTGCAACAGAAACTAAGCAATATATTCAGGAATGTATTGGAAGTATTTGGTAACACAGAAAATGTAGTTTCTGTCTTAAATTCTAGACAGAGTTCTACCCATGGAATTTGCTTTTCTACCCATGGAACTTGCTTTTTCTTCTCTGATTTTTCTGGCTGGTGAAATACTGAATAACCCTTTTAATTCTCTCTTTAGGAAAAAAAAGAAAATAAAAGCTTGCAAAATTTGTAGAATGCAATAAATAAAGACTAATTTTTATTCAGAATTTCCAAAATAAAGCATACTAATGGTTTATATTATTTTAAGAAACATGCAAAAATAAGGCTAGAAAAAGATACTATTTGAAAAAAGTATTTCTCCCAGTTTCCACAGCTTTTCAATTTCTATAGATTTGACTCCTATTGCTGTTTAAATGCTTTCTGTACTATGTACTGGCTCTCTTCAGTTAAGTAAATAACTGAATTTCACACCTTATACACTTGTATCATAGTGAACCAAACTAGAATTAAAAAAAATAAAAATACATATATATATATATATATATAAATTATTGCTATATGAAGTGTTTAGAAGTCTCTGTCTTTCCAATTTTCTTTAATGAAGCGGCATGGATCAGATCAGTCATAAAGCCGTTATTTCTTTCAAGTCACAGAACAGCAACCTAATGAGTCACTTCCACTTTAGCAGTGGGCTCAGCAGTGGTTTTGCGGTATGGTAAATGTACCTGAAATATGAAATTTGAAATATGACTGTGTCATGTAAGGAGTGAATATGAAGACAAATGTAACTCTCTATGAAAGAACTGTGCAAGGAGGGAAAATGAACTTTGCCTTTTCTGTAGGAATTTTTTGTTTTATCCAAAGTCTCATCTTCAGGTCATTGCTTATGGCTCCTATTCAGTGATCATATTAACACTGGAAGAAAGCACCTCAGTATGCCTGATGGGAGGAATTAGCATTATTATTCAATTGGGAAAGTCGTAATTAGAAAAACAGGCTCACAACTATAAAAATGTCACTCATGTTACTGCTTGGCAGCTGCGCTCATTTACTTGATCACATTGCTTTTTGGCAATAGGCTTCTTATGCTAGAGCTTTTCTTTTTCCTTTTGGGACTTTCATTGCAGGCCAGTATTTTGCCCTGGCATTGATAATTTACTACCAATCCATTATCCATTACCTTCCTGGCACGTGCAGTCTTCAGAAAAACCTTGTCTGGGATTTGGCACTCTACCTAGTGCTTGATAAATGCTATAAATTTTATTTCTTTTCTTGTGGTGCAAATTGGAAAAATATGGCCTACAGTTATGCAAGCATGACGCTGTCCTCAGACAGGGCTGCTTTTCACCATAAAATCCTCCAAAAAGAACTGATATAATTTAGTGCTTCTAAAACCACCACAAAAAGAAAG
>VXBX01002494.1:286333-307677 GCA_013400415.1 Scytalopus superciliaris | reverse complement strand
AAAAAAAAAGAGGGGGGGCGGGGGTGGTGGGGTGGTGGTGTGTGGGACTGGGAAGTAGCAGTTCTGCTGGAGATGTTTGATTTTCTGAACACACTAAAAGAGCTTATATTTTGAAAATAAAGCTTCTCATTCTAAAAATTTTGAAACTCTGGCTTTAAATCAGTAATGTGTCATCCATTTCTGAGTGGACTGAACTTCCAAACCAAAGAGCTTCCTTTGAAGGCACAAGTCCTGTTGCAACTTTGCCATAAGTACAGAAAAGTAAAAGAAACAAAGGTTAAAAGATTGAAGCAAAGATAATCTGGATTACAGATAGAAGTGTTGCTGTCACCATGTGACTAGATGTATATGTGCTCATTATAGGACACTTTTTTGTCTGATTAGTTTGCACATTAATTTTTTCTGGATACCAAGCACCAACCATATTTATCCGTGAATAACAGTTTAACAGAATTGAAATTAATTACAATAAAATGATCTCTTCTTTAAAAAAAAAAAAGAAAAAAAAATCCTAATGGATACGCTGTAACCACTCTGAAAAAACTCCTTGATGTTCATATTTTGAAAACTGCATCTTAGCTCCCGTAAGTACACTGCCTAAACCTTATGTGTTCTGAAGTGAAATATCACAGAGCTCCTGTTACATCTTCTCAAAGACAACAAAGATTGTAAAGAGTCAATACCTCCAGTCTGCGATCTGTTATAATTGTTTCCTATATGCAACAATTTGTTGGACTAAGCACTTACTATCATGGTCAGGCTCTTCAAAGTAAAATTATTTCTTTCTCTTCTAGGAAGTTGCACCATTTTATTACCAGCTATTTGTATAGTGTCATGTACCTGTCTACCAGACCTGATCTTCAGCAATCAAGTTAGTTTAAAGGTGATGATTTACCACTTAGAGTTGGTGTTTTTTACCCAGTAAAATCAATATTACCTTGTCATTGATTTTTATAAGACTGAAATTTTAAGTGCTCTTTGCTGCAGTATGTGACATGTTATTTTTCCTTCCATATTACCATATTTTATTGCTTTATCCTGTTATATTGGAGAAAATAAAACAAATACCTAATCTCAAAATACTCCAAAGTTAGCCACCTACTGTGATTAAGAGAGTTACCAGTAATCTAACAGTAATGCATTTGTGAAGAAGGCAATGAAAAAGCTATCCCCTCTGACTTACAGAAAATTGTATTCATGGCTAGTAGAAGGTTTGGAGCATAACTACCCTGGAGAACAAGTACTTTGGTTCCCTGTGATCCAAAATGGATCACTTGCCTAACAAAGTATTTTCTCCATATGCCATCACATATTTGCAGTTCTTCTCAAATTCTGCCCTTGCTGGTGTGAATAACCTCAATAGATTTCTGTACTCATCTGTACAGAAATTAGTCCTTTTTTTAGACCTTAGGATGCTCTGAAAGCACACTCACTAGCAAGGTCTCCATAAAAAAAACTTGGGACAAACCACCTTTAGAAGACAGTGCATCTTATTTTACACAACAGCTCAGTGGTTTAACGCCCACCCAACCCTTCCTCTTCATCCTCTGTCCAAGCTAAAATAGTCACTGAATGATGGCAAGAGACAGACATGCACAGACACAAACACCCACACCAACAAATATGAGAAACTGATTCTTTAGTTTCATAACCGTGACATTTAATAATGTCATGGAAAAGAGAGGTTTAAAGTACCCCTGAAATTAGCATTTATTTCTACAAAATTTAGCCATTCCAATCTGAGTGGGAAATATTGCTCCCAAACTGCCCACTTCACCTGCTATTTCTTAAGACATGACAGACATGACTTCAAGCCCTTATTCTAAATCAAAAAGAAGGTAATTGAAACGACATCTCTTTCATTCTAGTAAATATCCCCACTGCTGAATTTTTGTGAAAACAAATCTGTTCACTTAAGTGTATAGGTCCAAAGCCCTGTAATAGATCACATTTCCTTTAAAGCCCACAGCTACATGCCAAAGCAGGAGACTGACTGCAGAAATCCCATATTACTTCCAGTTATGCGACTAGACTGCATCCATTCAACTTACTGGTTTCTACAGATACCTTTCTAAGGCACTTAATTTTACTTAATCCATGATTCTAGTTTCTAAGAGAATAACAAAAGCATACTCAAAGATATATTTTTAGAAAAATATTGTAAACTAAGATGAATGCTACACAGATTGTGTTAAAACACTAAGATTCTTAAGGGAGATGATGCTCCATTCTGAAGCACCCTGCTGCATCCCTTGAGCTATGAGATACTCACTTGGTATCTCTGACATTCTGAGCAGAGAGAGCCTTTCATCTATCTAAATGTGGATGTGCATGAATCCCCTGATCATCAGCAGATCTCTATTTGTTCCAGAATGTTGTAGCATGGCTCATGTTCTGTGATTTGGAGCATGATTCCTCTGCTCCTAAAACATGGGCTTATGCACATCTTATTAAATATACTAACTCATTAGAGGTTTAAATTTCTGCTGCGCTGACACATTTTGAAAACTGAGTTATCTATAAATATTGTAAACATATAGTAAGATTGTATTATACAGTAGCTTTTATTTGCTTTCTGTTCATCCTGCAAACATAGAACATTTAAATTTCCCTTGGCCAGCATAATCTGAGTTCTTCAATAACTCTGTTTATATATATCTCTTATTTGTGACTCAGGAATGATGGTAGAGAATGACTGGTTTTGCACATTTTTTGAACAAACCCTTTTTATGGCAAAGGTAAAAAAAATATGCAACATTAGAGGATTTAAGGAAAAAAATTTCACCAAAACACAAAAACCAGTATAACAATCCTAATTTTGAGATTTATTGGAGAAATGAACAGGGGGATGAATATCAGGCAGGTGGATCATTTGACTGGAATTAAAAGAAAGGTAGCAAATTGACAACTAAGTAAATGTACAACTGTTCTACCAGTAAAAATCATCCCAGTAGCTGTCAAACATTCTGGCACAAGTGACAAGAATTTCTAAGTAAATCTAAAAAAGGCACTGTAAAAAAAAGAATAAGAAATCAGGAAAGGGATAGCTTAACACAGCCAGCTTAGACTGTCTGGCACCACAGGTTCAACTTAAGAGTTGGACTCAATGAGCCTTGTGGGTCCCTTCCAACTCAGAATATTTTGTGATGCTGTGAAACGTTCCCAGTCTGTCTCAGCCACTCCAAATACTCATCAGTCAAAGGGAATAAATTCAATGTTGTGAATGCAATTGTAACTAAATTTTGCAGAATGGGAGCATTATTTAAAAAAAAAAAAAAAGTAACAAAAAAAAATTACCCTTTTTAAACTTTTGCATGAATATTAACGATCCAGTGACACCTTTTTTAACAACAATGGTTTGCTCTTTGATATTGTCTAGCACTTTTATAATTATACTGCCTCTTGTCCTCATTCTCAGAAGTGTCTGCTTTTGTAAGGTGTCTTAGTTCTATAAAATGAAGTATTCTGGGCGAAACTGAAATAATAAGTAAAATATTGTAGTTGCTACAAAACCTACTAGTGCAAACAAGATTTCCAGATGAAATTGTTACAGGGAAGATTGAAAAACTGAGAAAAATCAGAAATAACTGAAAATGAAAAAAGAAAGAAATCCTTTGCGTGTAGGGAAAAAGAACAAGAGAAAATAACAAGTAATATCAATCATAGAATTTGTCACAGGATATTCTCATTATCAAAGAGCTAGTTACAGTTACATTCATAACATTCAATTTATTCCCTTTTATCACAGGATTAATTGCATGACCATGGTAAAATAATAATCTAATACAAGAAATCTAACTTTTATTTTCCTTTCAATTTCAAAAGAAATTGCAGGTCTAACCCTTTTGGCCTTTCATACATTAGCAGCTATACTGTTTGGGACAAAACTGTGCAAGACTCTAAACCCATGATTCAAAACAGGACATCAAAATGTACCAGGAAATGTAAGTAAGCAATAGAGGAAATCACAAAAAAAAAAAAAAAAACCAAAAAAAAAAACACCCCCAAAAAAAACCCCTGAAAATACTGTTCTGATACCTGTTTTCAAAAGCAGCATCTCACGCAGCCTCACACTCAGGATGTCAGCAGAAGAGCTGTATATGAAATTTAGGACTGCAGAAGCCAAAAGGTTTGTTAAAGCAGTCTTTCCCTCCATAACTCTGTAGAGATATAAATTTAATAAATTGTTCTTTTTTATATAAAGCCATCCATATTGCAAGACACATAATCTCACATATTAGATATGTCAACTCTATCCTGGTAAATTTCACAGTCCAGAATAAACTTTTATTAAAATTGTTGTTCTATGACTTGTGTCTTTTATTGAGGGTTTTGGCTGTTACATAAGCACACTACTAGAGTACAGAAATTTGTATTCTGTTTTCATTTTCCCATGTTCAAAAATTTATTAAGCCTACCTGTCATATGTTTGCTGATTAGACTCAAGTAGCTGCAAATCAAATCATCTTCACATGATAGAAACAAAAGCAAGTGTCATTATTTTTCTGTGGTATGCCAGTCTGCTTTAGAAACATGCCAGCCCTTTCAGAGCATGGAAATCAATAGGTTTATACCTATTGATGAACCAGAGTTACATTTCAACTACTTAATATGTGCCTCACTGATGACTTGGTGGCCTTCCTGGTGCAGTGCAGCATGAAGACTTTCTTGATGTGCACTTAGGATGGCCATGTGTTGTGGTTTAACCCATGTGATTCACTTGTGGTTTTACCATTTGTGAGTAATGTAAGGTCATCCTAAATGAGTACTAAGAAAACCTTACAACACCTCACACTTGCATGAGTTCTCTGTCCAAACCATAGCATAGTGGAGAAGTAACTACTCAATGCTTAAGTGATTTTTGGAAGAAATTGTGCAGATTTTCATGGTCAGTTGAGATCTATTTTATGAAAGCCAGGACTAGGAGATGTAGTAAAATGGTGGTGTTATACACACTGATGTGTCTCTAGTCTTGGGACTGTTGGGTGCAACCCTGGCTTGTTTCAGCTTGTAATACTTGTGCCAAAACAAGACAGGATCTGCTTTTATGCCCATGGATGGGAAACTGCCGTCAGAGGAACTTTTATAGTATTCCGTTTGCATAATGGGATCTCATAAACATCAAGGAATATCTTAGAGCCTGGATAAACATGGGGAAATCTTGTCTCTATTGGGATTTTTGCCACAGATATCAAGGGAGGCAGGATTTGAAACTGCTCTGTTTTAAACTGCTTTGCTTCAGTGGCTGTAATGTCTGTCCAGAGACTGTGAAGGTATAGCAGGAATGCCAGGTGGAAAAACCACACTCCTTTTAGTGTGATGAGGGCTCTTTTTGATTCAAAGAGTTGTGTCATTCTGGGAGCTTTTATTCACTGCCAGCAGCTAACACTACTTAGGTAAGTGGCAGACACCGGCTGTGGTTCTCTAGAGCATGATATTTGTTGATTTTTAATGTCAGGCTGAAACTCAAGCTTCTGGCCTTAAGGAGGAGAGCGATAGCAGTGCTTCATGCCATTGGATTGGGGGAAATGCTGATTTTTTTTTATATATTCTCTTTCGTTTAGGACAGCATTCTGAAAGGCAGTTTGCTAGGAAGTAAATCATGGAATCATAGAATGGCCCTTCTCTGGACTCACTCCTGGCATTATTTTTGAATAATTTTTCTTCTGCCTTAGACAACTGTAAAATATTAAATAAATGTGAAAATTCAAGAAGGAACATTTAAAAGCCCACATACAGGGCTTGAAACTTTGGGACCTCTTAATTTATACCCATTCAGCCCATAAAGAAAAAATAGCCAATATATTTAACATATGTTTTCATATCATTATGAAAGAAATATTCAAATTGCCCTTTGCCAGACAATCACTTTAATAGGAATATGCTCTACAATTAAGCATGGACATCGTATTTGAAGAGGAAACTACACTCATCAGTTATCATAGATACATAGGACATTACTGTTGTAAGGGTCCTGGCTAAAAAATTAAATTTACAAGCCATACTTGATTATATGTTGCTTAACTTTTAAAAACAATCATCCAGAAATAACTGGTGAGAGAAATTTTACATCTATTTTCTTTAGCAGGATTATTTTCAAAAGTTTGTCAAAGAATTATTGTAGTAAAACAGCATAGTATATTTTAGAAGAACAGTCAAGATGAACAAGTGAAATGGCAATTAATTTCTATTTTGATATGATAAACATTAAGATCACACGTGCACACTTCTATTGACCCTTAAAACAACTCATCTAATCTCACAACAGCAGTATTGAATTATTCAAATAACGTACTGATGTATCACAAGAGTCAAGGGGCCATGTCATCTGAAGCCTTGATTTAGCTGATGAAATTACCGGGGGACAAGTGGAGATGCACATATCAGGGTCATGTAACAGTCTAAGGAAAGAACAGCTTTTATGAGTCACAGCAAATGTCCATCTAGTCCTGCATCTTCAGCCTTAGGCATAATGCATAAGAGAGGTGTGAGTATGTAGAAACACTTCAATGGCTCATCCTTCCAACTTCTCAGAAATTTCCCTAAGCCAGAAGACTACTTCATCACAGAATAAAGCTACAGAAATATTTTTAGACTTCAGTTTAAATTCTCAATCATGCTGCTGACACATGTATTTTGATCAACTGTCATTTAACTCTGCAATATGTGTTTTCAAACTATTTACACAGCTATAAAACCCACCACATGAACTGAAGATCTGATTGAACAGAGGACATCAGCACATCATGATGTGGTTGAAGGATCTGCGCTCACTAAAGTAACAGCATGAAAAACATGAATTGAGGTGTAGGTATTATGGGTGTAGATACAGTGGAGCCCAAAGGTCCTAGCTTGTTTTAGGTTCAGTAAACTTGCAAAAGATCACTTACTTACCTGAGCACTGATTTAGCATTTGAACTTTCTCTTTAATTTCACTCCCATCACTTTCATAGAAGTCCATTTTTATTTCCTTAAATTGAACAATAAACTCCCTACAGTTTAGCTTTAGAAGTAGAAACTAGTGTAGTATATGCTATTAATCATATTATTGTTACTATTTTCACAGAGCAGCACCAAGAGCTGGCAAAGTCAATGCCCCGTTATGCTAGGTATTGTGAAAAAAACATGCACAGTCCCTGATCTTACAGGCTCCACAACTGTAATGGAATACAAATCAAGCGACAGAAAAATGTCACAGAATACTTACAAGAACAAGAGTCATACCAAAGGTCTACCTAGTCCATATTTTGTTTCTGACAGTGAACAAATCTGGGGGCCAAGAAGAGTGGAAGAAAAGACCAGTATGTACAATACTTCTCCTGAGCTTTCTTCAAGTCCCAAATCAGGGATGTCATGGTTCGTGTGCTTCTGCATACTCTGATTACTGGACAAAGAAAAAAGATAAATACAAAGTCCCAGTGTTCTCAAATCACCAAGCTAAAATCTAGTCTTATCAACATTTATATTGATTTTCAAAAGCATTTTCATGTACTTTATCAAAGCCTTCAGAAAACAGTGATTAAAAGTAAGAACTCAGGTTTTTTCAAACAGAAGCACATTGTAGTCATTGCTGATATACATGATGGTACAGAACGTAACATCACAAGTTCTTATCCAGATGAAATTTCAGCTGCTAATTAATGAAATTAATCATAGAATGATAGAATGTTTTGGGTTGTCAGTGACCTTTTAAAGGTCATCTACTTCAAGCCCCCTGCAGTGAGCCGGGATATCTTCAACTAGATCGGAGCCCAGAGACCCATCCAATCTTCCCTTGAATATTTCCAGGGATGGGGACCCTCCTTCATTTTAAAGCCATTCCCACTTGTCCTACCTCTACATATCCTTGTAAAAAAGTCCCTCTTCAGCTTTCTTGTAAGCCCCTTTAGGTACCAGAAGGTGACATAAGGTCACCCTGGAGCCTTTTCTTCCTGCAAGCTGAACACCTCCAACTCTCTCAACCTGTCTCCAAAGGAGAGGTGTTCCAGCCATCTGATTATCCTTTTTTGTTTTGTTTACACAGGTCTTTCTCACATACACCTTTAAAAAACTGAATGTATTTAGATAACTTTTTTTAAGTATTCAAAAGGCTTAACAATCTAAGTAATTTAAGTCCTTTTGAAAATGTTATTATTCAGAAGAAACAATAGCATGAAAGTTGTAAGGGGTTTTAGATAAAAGTAGCAGGACCTTGATGTAGAACAGAAAATGTATTATATTTTTGACAACTCTAAATGAAATCAGAAAAAACCATCACTATATGCCTTCAGTGTACAGATATATTTTATAGGTTTTGTAGTTTTTATCTGGACCTGCTTAAAAAACTTCAAAGGGTTCTTTTGTACCTTGATATAGACTAACAAAGCATGATATCTTTGATTATCAAAGTCGAGCATCACTCATTTCAGATATTCCAGTAAGATCTGAAAATCGTAGGAGGGGAAGAAAAAATACAGATAGAGTTTTTGGATGCATCAGAGACTGCACAGGTTTTTGCAGTTTTTTAGAAGTACCTGTGGCATAGTAAATTGATTCCCACATGTCCCTCAGTATTGTTCATAAAGTTCATAGGATAATACTGGTCATAATGAGAAGTTAGAACAGATGTAGCATACCAATCTGGAAATTACTGGTTCCTGATTCTGAGTTTCAACATGCCTCTTTCACTCCTTAATGTTAATAATTATTAGATTGTAAGTCTTGGAATATAGCTCAGTTGAACATTGAGATCAAATGAAAAGAGCAAGGATGTCAGAAAATAAATTGGATGTAATGCATCCTGCAAAAAAAAAAAAAAAAAAAAAAAAAAAAAAAAAAAAAAAAAAAAAAAAAAAAAAAAAAAAAAAAACAAACAACCCATAAATAACACTTCTGTCTTCTCTGAAATACTCATTCTTTGCTACTGCTGCTGACAACCTGAGTACATATTCCATTTAATACACAATTGCAGAGTCTACTCAATTTAAAGGATGATCTTTTTGCTTCTAAGATACAGTTTCAAAGGTACTCTATGTATGCGCATAAGTGTATGTACGTATATGTGTATATGTTCAGTGAATGGACATGCACTGAATTGGCAAATGCAAAGAGGGTTCCTAATGAGGTAACTCCCCTGAGAAATAAATATACTGCCAAATAACTCAGCTCTATCTTAGCAGATTTCTCCATTAATCTGCAGAAATCAAAGGAGCAGCATCACAAGACAACATCAGCAGGGAGTAAGGGCTGCTGTAGTGTGTTCACATTGTAAAGCCAAGGACAAAGTGAGCTGTGTTAGACACGAGCGTCTGTGGACAGACAGTAAGCTGCAGGCAATCAGTGCCACTTCCGTGGGCTCATTCCCCACACTTAGCCATATTTTTGAACGGGTCATTGCTGGTCTGATTTTCAGCCATCCATGAATTTATTGTATATGTATAAACTGTGGTTCAAATTTCATTGAAACTAGTGTCTGCCAAGAATAATATTTTACTGGTGCTAAAGACTCTGATAAAGCATGTATTACAACCATAATTTATATTCATCACAGAAGTATATTATCTCAGAGAAAAACTAAGTTTTCTGCTTTAATCAGTACTAAATCAGTGTTATAAATACAATCAGAATTATTTATTACTGTTCAGTAAAAAGTTGCTTTTTTTAATCTTTTAAAAGTTAACCAAGGTATCTGGATCTTCATTGTAAGTTTTAAAGTCACAAAAATTATAAAATATTAAGAACTGACTTCAAATGATTTTTTGGAAGAAGAAACAAGGTTCCTGTACAAGAAATGCAAAGCATTTCTTACCATCCTTGGGCAATTGGGTTGTAGATTAGTGCTAGAGTGCAGCTTCAAAACCAATATAAATTTCATAAGTCTACAGTCTTGTAACCTCCTGCTTTATTGTCCATCATCCTGCTTCTGTGTCTTGAAAGTTCCAAGACAGCTAGTTCATTTGGAATCATTTCCTAAGGCACAAAGCAAGACTTAGTCCAAACTTGTCAAAGCAGAAATTTTTAAAACTACAATTTTCCCCTGCAGACATCCAGAATTATGAAAAATACACTCTAACTTTTCACTAATGACAGTTCAGAAAAATAAGGTGTTGTTTCTACCATAGTTTGCTCTGCTGTCAAACACTGTCCAATTGCACTTCATATGTATGCATGTGTGCTTCCTAAATAGCTTTGGAACTCACAGTCTGATTGCAGCAGAAATGAAACAAAAGGACATTGATCTCAAACATTATATTTCCATGCATTCTGCAGAAGTAGATGGTAAAACTGAGGATTGAGATCAGATCATATAATGTATAGCTGAGGGAAAGGCTGCAGAAGGAGTGCATGTTTTTTTATGCTGCCTGAGAATGTGCATGCCAGCACTTACAAATATTCAATTGTAAGAAAAGCAGAAGGATTTTTGTACCTTAGCCATCAAGGCCAAGCAACAGCAAGGCACCAGTCCATAGGAAATGGAGCTCATTCATGCTGCAGCTCTATGTGACACTTGTTAGTTATATTACTTTTTCATTATCCAGACATGGATTTATAGCCAGGTGGGAGATGGAGGCTGCTGTGTAAGAAATCCTAACCTCCCTTATTAACACAACAAAGTGCTGTGCACTTGTCTGGGATTTCTGATGTCTGAGCTCCAGCCAAAGTGCCAAATGTCTGGCCACTGTAGCTAGCATCTGCACAACTCAGTCTCAGAGTGCCTCTGCAAAGTCTCATGCTACAGGTTTACTGTAGAAGTTTTCTGTAATTACCCAGTACAGGAGCATATCGGTCCTTATCTAGCAGCTAAGATCGGTGGGGTGGAATTAGTTTAAGCAGAATTCTGTTAATGAAAACAGTCACTCAGTTCCAATGTTCCACATACAGATTAAGCAGAAAAGAGAGAACATCGTTCTCCACTGGTTTAGTGACTATTTGGAATGGATGGAAAAAAGGGCTATTCAAGTTATATTCGTTGGGAGAAGATTTTATAACCAGAGGAGAGTGGAGAATTCATGAAAAATTAGGTAGCTGGAATTTCATTGCCCTGCATAGGTATCTCTGCCCAGTATTTCTCTGGCTTTCTCAGGCTAGCACAGCTCAGACCTACCTCCATGTGCCAGTGCAGGCATGCACTCCTTCACATATTTGTAGTGTGATTTTAAGCAAGTTATAATCAGTAGAAAATGGGTGGGGCTGGGAAAAGGTTAGAACTTGTCTGGAATTTTTGGTGAAACATCAAGAAATTCCGATTCTTCAAAACACAGCCTTTTTGTGGAAGCATACCGATTTTGAAACGGAAATCTCAGAAGGATAGTTCAAATTAAGAGCCAAGTGCATGGCCAAAGGCAAAGACCTAAAAACCTAGATAATCATGGAACCAATTAACAGCAGTTTTCATCAGAGATTTAGGCAGCCAGCATCAGAAATCTTTGGTTTGTAATCAGATATAGCAGAGATATAAGATTCAAATGACAGCTGAGATTAGGAAAGGAAAGCAGTAAATGTAATTATGGATTTTTGCAACACTTTAGCAGAATACCAAAATAGTATGTGTAAAAGCCCAATTTAGGCTAGGTAGGGTTTGGAAAGCCAATTTGCTGCTGTCTGAATTCACACATCAACTTCAGTACACAAAGATACATGAGGTTTTAGCTGTTTTTAAAGCTGCTGCAGCACTAACTTCTACAGCAAGAAGCTGTTCAAGAAAAGAGCCTTCTTTCAGACATCATATTCAAATCTCTGACTTGGCGTGAGATGTTGGACAGTAAGATTTCTTTGCTGTGGGCTTGTCCATGCAAAATATACATGTAGATATTATCATCACAATTCTATTCCACATGGTAATATTCTATTAAAAAATAACTAAAAACCCAAACAAGCAAAAAATTATAGGAGTTACTTGTAAAATGTAAGGAAAAAATTGCTCAAAAGTTATTAATATTTTCCCATTCCCAACAGCATCTTTTAGCAGTAGCTTCCTATTTAATTTGCAACATTCCCCTGTTCATTATACAATTGATATTTCAGTAAGACAATCAATATTTAACTGGTTTCAATGAACAGATTGATTGAAAACAGATGTCATGGCTATAGCCCTAAATAACTCATAAAGTAATTTTTTCTAGGCCAGCTTTGTACAACTCTAGATAATGCCCAGCATTCGACTGTGAGCTATTTGGTTCCTCTGTTGCTAAGGCACTCTGGTATTCCTAGGAAGCCATAATAATTAGATAGATGACTGTGCAATATACAAAGAGATGAGAAGCAGGACTTAAATGGAACATTAACAAACAGGATTTTTAAGCTTACTAAATGAAATAACTAAGAAAGGCACACATTAGATCCTTTTTTCCTTGTCAATCCTGACGGTTTTGTTAATATGCCTTTGCATTTAATATTTGCATTCTGAAGTATGTTTGGACTGTCTTTTGTCTCACTCTTTATTTTATTACTTCTTTAAATTAACCTACAAATGCTAATTTCATATTAAAATAATTGAGTAGAGGTAAAAGGTAATGTCTAACACACCAAAAATTCTTATAGAAGCAGGTCATATAATGGTTAGTAAAAATCTTGTCCAAAACACCATCACCAGTCATACACACCCATTAGTAAGCTTCACATTTCTGAGCCCTACTTGTTGTACACTATCATATAATTTCAAGGAAATTTAGGAAGGGAAATAATTAATTATTAATAATTTAGGACACGAATATGAAGCACAAAACATATGGGGAAAGCCTGAACAATGTCAATGAATATTAGCATTTTACCAAAAAGAAAAAAAAAGCCCCAAACATTTTGCATAGAGTGAAGTACAAGCTTAAAGACTTTACTGTAAAGACTGCATGCAGAATAGAACCTTTTCAGTTCTTTTAGCAAAGAAGAGAAAGCTATTGCAGAAAATTTCTGTCCAGAATCACCCTGAAAGGCTACACTTACTGCCACAAGATTTACCACCCGCTTAATGCAAAGGTAGAAGACCAGCGTTTTACAGATCTAGTCTAGTGTAAATGCTTTTGTTTTATTGAGTTCTTAGGACAAAAAGAAAACAACTTTTGGTATCTATTTTCAAATTTCTATCAGAATGACCTAGAGCTAGCATATATTTGGGGAAAAAAAAAATACATCAAAGTATATACATACCTCTGTGTGTGTACTGGTGTCTGGGTTCTTTCATTTAAAAACTAATCCTACTCATGGAGAACATTTAAAACTTTCTTTGACTTTCTCAGGAAAATAATTTTCTTAAAATATAAGTCCATTATCCAATAATTCCTTGATTTGGAAACCAAAATATTAACAAGAATAAGCAATGTAAGAGGGTGTAATCACACCAAGAGCATGAAAGCATAGTAAGTGTGATGTGGTCATATTTTACATTCATTTAATTTCTGCTGTAGTTCACTGTTCCACTAAAACTCAATGCAACTGAGGTTCAGCTTTATAATTCTTTTTAAAAGTATATGCTGATAATTTTGTAAATGTCCTGTAAAAATGCATGCAATCATAAGAATCCATTATACAAACTCTTATTTAACAGTACTTTTGCTATCAGAGCACACCGAAAATAGATTTTCATGGACAGATAAAGCGATACTAACTTATGGAGGTCAATTTCAAATTTTCTAATATAATATTTTATTATGTATTGGAATAGTGAGCTGTTAATAAATTTCAGATCATTGAAAACAAATTTGAAAAAATTAATAAGGCCTTTCCCTAAAGCTGAAGCCAAAAGTGCTTTGGCCAATTTAATTAACTACTGTGTATATCATCAGCTTCAGCTGAACCCTTTGAAAGCCCTTTTCCAGGTGGCTAATGGCAGGAATAAAGGGCCAGATACAATACATCAAGGGCCCCTCAAAATAAATAAACCTAGCTGAAGTTCATGCTAAAATGTGGGAAATCTAAGTGCAACTTCTTCATATGGCTTTCACACACAAAATTGCAAAGATAGTTATATTTAAGAATTTTTTCAGAATATGAAAAAATACACATAGACAAATATATAGGCAACTAAATAGTAAACAGTGCATTAACTCCTTCTGAGAACTCTGGCAGTGGAGCTCTCATCCAAGACAGCAGTGAGATTATCCCACAGGTATGTCTTTCATGATGATCATAATTAATTTATCTACTAATGTGCACTTTCATATTGGACCAGCACACAACAGGACTTGTAGTGACTCTTCAGATCTGCTTTTCTCCCCAAAGAACTTCTTGCTAAATCCCAGCTAGAGGAATCCCTCTCTTACTACTGAATTAACCTTACTCCAGAGACAGGTAAGGAGGCAAGGTCCATGAAAGCACCTAAGGCTCTTCCAGCTGTAGACAACTGCCAGCTATACCTCATGTCATGTTTGTTCTCTGTCTTCAAACGATTTCTCAGCTGGAGGGCACAAAGACACATGGGAGAGTTGAACAGAACCCCAGGTTGGCATTCAGAACCAGCATTTAATCTGTCCGTTTCCTTTACTCCCTGGTAAAAGGAGGCAACCTGCCAACCCTCAAGTCAGGTTGAAACTACTCTTAGAGCCTCTCAGTGTTTCTTGAGGAACTGTGAGGAGGCACACTATGCAAATGAAACTTAATGCTACACGTTAGCCTCTCCATTAACACAGGGAGTGATTTTGACAGAACAGCTTGCATGAATAGGTGAAAATGGAATAGCCAGCACTACACCAGGTTACTGCAGGTTCATCAGCAATTTTCATTTGTGAGCTTGACCTTAAAACATTTAAAATTAGCATCAGACAATTACTCTTGCACTTAAACAATCATTATGTCAATCAAACATGTATGTATCAAAGCAGAACAGAACTAATTGGCAACAAGGTTAATTTTGCACTATGAATGTACCCCTTAGAGAACAGGAAATAAACTTGTACCTTTCATTGCCTGTGACTACCAATAAAATTACAGAAATGATGAGTAACACCCTCTTCCCAAAATTTTGACTCTGAAAGTACTGTAGTAATTTTTTTTTTTAAAGCAAATGCATGCTTTCTATCTTTTCTTCTGTTCTGTTTTCTCAGAAAATAAACAGAAACAGTATTAGTTCTGTCCATCTTCTGTCAAAGTACAATTACTCTGTTCCTTTTTCATGATTACAGCTCTCGTTCACATGTTACCATATTATTCTACACAAATACTGTTCATGAAAGCTACATTTGTTTATCGTCTGGCTTCTTTCCTAAATCACCTTCTAAATTTCCTATAAGATTCTGCATGTGTTTGCATATAAATACATGCTGCAGTATAAATATTTTGTGTGTGGAAGAGAGAAAATGTGCATGAGAGATCTGTTCTGTGCTGATGTTTTTTCTAGGCAGAAGTGCCTGGAAGTAACCACATTTCCAGCACTGGAAATATCCTAAATTCATTTAAAGAAATGGAACATTATTAGAAAACCATTTTCCAAAATAGGTGGCAGAGAGTAAGCCTAACCAAAAATAATGATATTTTAATAGGAAGTATATGCAGATCATTAAGGTTCAGAATCAAAATTCCATGGCATTAAATTAATTCTTGGTCTGGGTTTTTTGGGTGAATCTGGCTTGCTGTCTTCTCTTTCCAGAAGTGGACTGTTGTACAATATCCTGCCAGCTCAGCTGTTAGCTGCTCATGTGTCTTAACCTCACAGCCCTCTGTAATTCCTGATGTTTCCAGTTTGATACCTTCTTCCCATGTGCAATCTCTAACAGCTAAATAGATATGCCCAGCCACAAGGCATGCCTTGATTTATTCATGCCTTAGCTGCTAAATATACATGCCTGCTGCAACTGCCAGCCTTGGAGCAGTGAAAAAGCAGAGGCTATATAGGAAAGGGAAGTTATTTCAGTGTGGTGTAAAGCGCCTGCATATGCACAACAGCAGTCAAAAACCAGGCTCCAGCTCCTGCAGCAAATAGTACTGCAGCATATTTCACTCCCTGGTCTGCTGCTCCCCCAGGTATCCTGTCCATTTTCAAGATGGCTTAGATGGGAGTGCAATCCAACGGCTAGTCACTGCTTTGAATGTATGCCTTATTTTATATTTGGTTTGTGGCAGTTTCTCAGCATCACTTTTCCCTTGTGCCTTTCTAAATGAGCATCTTTTGCTACCCTTTTTTCCTCTTTAGAGACACATAAAAAACTGTACAATCCTAATTTTTGGTTTTTACAGAAGATCAACAGGCAAAAATAAAGAACGAGAAGAAAGCAGAAGTTCACATCATGTTGAAAGAGTTCAGAAGCAACATAAGGTGGTCACAGCCCACCTACTCAACAGTGCATCATGCACTTTGTGATTGCCATCTTTAGAGGACCTCCAGCAGCATGCAGTGGAGCACCTCAAAAAGAGAAGGGTCACTTTCACATAAATAGCTGAAAAGGGCCTTATTCCATCTGCGTGTACTGCTCAGAGCTTTATCTGGTTGTCTGTACAACTAAATGATGGCTCTTGAGATCACAGTGTTCCTGAACAGGTGCTGTAGCACACTGAGTTGGGATGTGTATTTTGTTGAACTGGCAGCTGAGTGTGCTGATTCCTCTGACAAGCACTGAGACTCTGGGGCTGACCAGAGCAGAGGAGGTAAGACGGCTGACTTCTTTCTTAACCAATACTCTAGTTAGAGATCCCTGCCCATACTCTCAAGAGGAGTCCTACAGACACAATGCTCTGTTTCTGTTTTGAAAAGCAAAGTAAAATTAGAACTAACGTGGTGTGTTCACATCTCAGATGGTCTCACCAGGTAATTCTCTCTCCTGGTGTGTATTTCAAATTCTGATCCTCTTGCTAAATAAAAAATCTAGGATTTACAATTACTATGAAGAATTCATTAACTGTTATGCTTGTGAGCTAGTGTCCCTATCTCTCAGAAGAAATTTCTCGTGTATGGTTTTATGGTTGAATGCAACCAATAAAATTCTGCATCATAAGGAAATTTCCTTTATTCATAATTTACTCAAATTGCTTTCAAGTGCTAGTTTTGTTGTTAGATTTTTTTTCTGGAGAAAAATATTCTATTATATGTAGCTAGTTGGATCTTTTCCTAAATGTTTCTTTCTTAAAAAAAAAAAAAAAAAAACTTTTATATTTTACTAGCAGGAGTTTCACAGGAGACAATTTCTAAACATTTACAAACTTCAAAGGATCACTGTTTTCATTCCTACTTTGTCATTATTTTTACTTTTTTCTCCTAATACTTATTAATGTCCATGACATATGAGTACTGCAAGAAAGAGCACTGCTGTTTATTCTTCCAAAGCAGCACAAGCTGTTTTTCTCATTCTTACTGTGAACTGCTTTGAACATCATTTCCATTGAGTATGCCAACTTTTCATATTTTGTAAGCCAAGGCCTCCTAATTTCATAGCCAGATTGCATCACCATGCAAGTTCAATTTCTCTTTTATACCTTAAGGATTACAATGATGAAATCTGACTCAATTACCTTAGGGCTAAAAAGACTGCAGTTTTGATCAGTGATCACTGTCAGCTTTAGCACATAGTTTCTTTAATCCTGCTTAGCGTGCTGGAGCCATTAGGATTGTTTTTGCTGGGTTTTGGACTGGAAACAATCCTTAATTTAATCATAAACGTTTGTTCATGTCAACCAAATTTTTGGGTCTGTTAAAGTTTCATTAAACATGTTGTCTGTTCATGCTTAGAGACTTAGGTGATTCTGTCTGACATTCACAAAGAAATTATTCATGACTGTCAATTTTCTGTCAAGGTCCTCGAACAACATACCTTTGAATAAATGAAGTGCAAGGTATTTCTTTCAAACAAAAATAAGCTAAATGACAATACTTCAGGAAATAACAAGATGTAGAACTAAATGTAGTGGGAAAGAGACAAATCATCTCTAATTGATCCTGCATTCCCAATTTACACACCTCCCCCACTGCATTCCCTGTGCTCTCAAATACATGAGTGTATACACAAGAAAAAATTTACTGTGATCAGTCTCTGTTTTTAATGAAGCAGAAGACAACCAGAATATCATACTTGGAGCTTGGGGCTTACTATGTGCTAACACCCTTTCCAGCAGATCTGTTTCATTCTCATCCTGACCCATATATGGATCATACTGATATGTCGCAAATCACCACTTTTACCAACTTTTGATAAAAAATTAAGTTATTTAATAATGCAAAGAGAAATACTTTGAGGATCTGAGCGCCTGTGAGATTTGAAAGGGTTGTGAGTCACTGATACAGGGCTGAATATTTTCTAGTATTTCTTAACTTACTGAGGTTTTCACTTGGTTTACAAGGGCTACACTGTTAGTCACTTCAAAATAAGATTTCCCTTAAAGGGAAAATGCCCCATTACTAACTTACCAGCTACTGTACATAATTATTTCTAGGCAGAGTTTACCTTCATTAAGAGAGAACATGAAAAATGTCCATATTGCAAGACTGCACAAGGTTGGCAGTGAATTGAGCTGGCACACACTGAAGCCAGGTATATAGCTCATGTTAGAGTGCACATAGCAGCTTTATTTCTGCCACAGTAGAAATGAGTGTTGAAGGAAGGTGAAAAAAAAAAAAGGAAGGTATAAAATGGGCATGTTTCTTCAACAATCCCTGAAACTAGTATGAAAGGAAAATAAGTTCTTCTAAAAGGGATATACTCACTTAGGATGGTAAGGTAGCCTTGGACAGGATCCCTGGTTCATGGGTAGCTATCTTTCTTCCAGTGATTTCTACCACTTCACACTCCCTACAGAAGTTCAACTCCTGTGTTTTCATTAAGATGCTTAAACTTTATCACGCACATTGATTGCTTCCATATATTCTCATTTATGTGTGACCTTACTAAAGAAATGCCATCCCATAAACTACAGTGCAAATGTGAATGCAATTCACCAGTTTTAAATGTGACTCAGTATGTTGATTTTATAGAAATAATGTTACTTAAGTGCATGTCAATTTGTAGATTACTGTGACATTTGGATGCCTACAATCTTACTGTTATTTTGAAGGTTTTTTAGCAGATAAAACTTTAATTTTCATAAACCAAGTACATGCTTCTTTGCATCATTTAAAATCTAAGCTGTGTTCTTTTTTAGTTGCTCACAATTTTGTATTATACTTTTATTTTTAATTACAGCTGTATTTAGAAGTACTTGGACTATAATGCTACATAATTTTTATAAATAACAAACTTGAATCAAGCCATTCACATTATTGACTGAGATTTGCAGAATCTGAAAACTTTTTTCTACATCCACCTTTGTAATCATGTAGTTAGCTCCTTAATAGCTATCCTTAGGCCATACAAGCATGTACAAGTAGTTAATATTATTTTTACTCCAGCATTTCTGACTGCTTACTAATCTGAAAACATTTAAATCCTTACCTGATTAGTGGCACTGATTAAAGATTAACAGAAGCTTCAGTATTCTATGGCTGAAAGAGCTTCATTACCTTCAAAAAACCTATATCCCACATTCGTTGGTCCTTTACTTTCTGGGAACTCAAGCTTTTGATTCTATTTCATCATAAGAACAGGTGTGAGGGTTACAAGGCAGTTACATTACACTTCTTTCTTAAACAGACTAGCGTATGCTTTATTATTAAAATACAGTTGTACACCACATTAAATTCTGTTTGGTTTTAAGTATGAAATGTTTAAAAATGTTTAGGAGGTTATGCAGTTCAACAGCTTTGACACAGAGGGAAATTCTAAAATGTTATTACTGCCAGGAAGGATTTTGTTCATTTTGAATTATCCATAGCTGTTTTCTGTTGTTTTACTCACAATCCCAACATTTAAACATCCTCCCACACAAGGTTTTTCCCACACTTAACCTGCAGCCATGGTGACACTATGAGACTCCCATTGCAAAGGGGACAAACAAGGCAAATCTTAATGAAGCTGAAATGAAAGCAAGAATATTAAGCAATACATGAACTCTATGCTTCAAAAATTGCTTCTAAATTAAAGACACTAAGAAGAAAAAATGTACACTGAAGACAAATCATCTTCTACCCACTAGTTTGATTAAAGTGAAATAACACTAAAAATACTCCTTAACATTAGTGGGAGTGATAAGTCAATATTACAGCAAGGAGTGTTGCATTTAATTGCATGGGAGAAATTGATTCTTTTTAACTGTTAGTGGCAATAAAAGTAACCTTGTAACAGCCAAATAAGTTTACTGCCTGTGGATTGATTTGTAAGTGTATGTACACAAGAACAAGTGTGTATGTATTGAGTCATATTTGTGTATCCTCTCATGACTGAGATATCGGTTATTCATATTGATTAACCAAATTCCTCTTAGCTTAAGTAGTCTATGAGACTATCTCCCAAGCAAGGACCTTCCAAGACCAGGCAAGAACCAAGACATAGTGCAATTTTTTTCCCCAGGACTATACTTCACATGAATTCACAGGTGGCTGTTTTGGAGGGTATGGCAGCTCATTTGATAAATATCATATTCCATAAGTATTAATAGATGCAGTGCTGGAACTTCTGCATCTTTTATCTACTGCTGTACAGAATAACTTCAAATTAACTGTTCTCATCGATAGTCTTTTAAATGGTCAAGACCGGTGTACCTGAGATATATCTTAGCAAAGACAACCAGGCTGTGGAACCACAGCAACAAATAAGAGAGGAGTCCCACGTTTGGGTCCAGCTCTTGCCTCCATGGACACAGATAGTCCAGTGCTTTACCTCAGTATGCAAAGAATAAAGCCTAAAAGTTATGTCCCTAAGTTTTTGAAGAAGGACATAAAAACAGCAAGTAGATGAATAGGGAGAAAATTGCTGGTTGGGTTCAGGTCTTGACTGGCTACTTTCTCACCGGTGAGTGAGAGAAGAGCTGCCCAACTGCACCACAACACCTCCTAAACACAGCACTTACATGCCCAAACTAAACCACCACAAATCTTCATAAAAGAAGATCTATGCACCTCTAATCAGTTACTTTTTGTGGTACTTAAATCCTTCAAACCACAATGAAGAAATACCATAATTTCCACAGTCTTCTTTATCATACACCTATAAGAATTGACTGATTCTTCACAATTACGTGTGTCACTCATGTTTTCCCTCCAAAAATTCCCCGCTTTATAAAACACAGACTCTCCAAAGCTATGCCTTAGCAATATTTGCCTATATCCATATGTAGTTTACATGAGAGTTACAGAGAGCAAATTCAGTCATATCTGATTGTCTTTTTTTCACCTGCCATCCCTTGTTTCTGTCTTTTTGATATCTAAATCTCCTTCAGATTTCCTACCTCTTACTAAGCCTTCACCTGCAGGAGAGAGCATTTCATATCACAATAACTGCCTGTCTTGTTTTACACACTTAACCCTATTGCTTCAAGATTGACTGTATATAATTGTATAATATTGTATATATTAT
>VXBX01002494.1:261212-286234 GCA_013400415.1 Scytalopus superciliaris | reverse complement strand
CCTTCCCTCCTTTCACTGGGACTGCGCGGGTCTTGGGGAGGTTTGGCATTTTGCCAAGGTCGAACCCACTACAATTATATATTGACTCTCTGCATGTTCTCCTATTTTATAGTTTTCCTGTATCAGTACTTGACATTAAGGAAAAGATCAAGACATACAAGTGTAAGAACACACATACAAATTTGCTATTTGTAGGTGAATATATTTATGTGTCTATACACATATGAAGAAGTTCACATGGATATAGAACAAGTGGTCCTGAGCTTGCACAGTATTAATCACAGCATTACAGTGTCCTGTAAATAATGCCTTATTTTCCAAAGCAAAGGTTCATTGGAGGAAATTAATATAATTTCAATTTCCACATGTAGATCAGGAAAGAGGGAGGAGTAAGCAAGAAAAGATACAGCAAGGTCTGGCAAAATAGAAGGATGTGAAGAAATGGGAGAGGAAGGGAGAAAGGGTTGACAGAAAAGCAAAGATACTAATGATATGAGTTGAGCTTTTGTGAAAAATGACAGCAAGAGGGAAAAGATGGAAGAATGGAAGTTCAGGAAGAAAATTAAACTAGTGCCAAAAGAAGTGCAGGCTATATATATTTTTAAAACTCCCTTTTTAGTTTTTCTTTTTCTAAAAATAATTTGGGATCACAATGGTGTAATTCCTCCCAAAGCTGTTCAACCCCTGAACATGACAATAAAAATTCAATGAACAAATACTCTGTTAGAGTATCGATTTTCTACTGCCACAGGTTAACAAGCATATTTCTAAATGGTGAGTCCTGCATATAAATGAAGAATGTGGATCTCAAAAGGTTACAATTCTGGTCCAACTGAATACTGAGCATATTACCAGCACATTGCAAGATACTATAATGGAAAAAAAAATCCTTTTACTTTTCTAAGAGCACAATTCTAAACAAGAAATACTGTTTTACTAATAAAATAGTAGAGATTGTAACTACACAATTATTCCTCTTTAAGAACAGTATTAGCTAGCTGAATTGCTCTGGGTTGAAGCTTCATCCTTAACAAGAGGCATACAATTTTCATTTTCAGCAGCAGCAGTTGCTAGGATCCTCTTCTGTTTCCTAGCAACATATTTTTAACCTACTTTCCTAATGCATCTCTTACAATGAACAACAAGTCTTTTTAGAAGCAAATCTTTAGCTCTTCTATCAATACAAGTATATGCATGTAATAGTAAATTGAATATCTATCTGGAGGAATTATTGGAAATTCACTATTTTTCCTGAAATTAAGTGCAATGAAAGTAAAAATGGTAATGAAGTACCTCTGAAGAACTGCTGAATTTAAATGTCTACTGTCCTTGTAATTCTGGACTTACTATTGTTTCTTGGGGAAAAAAAATAAATAATTGCTTCTAGTGGAAAAAATATATTGTTTCAGGAGGAAGATTACTGGAGAATTTGAGAAAATGCCCTGGTGTCTTAAAATAGAGAGTACTCTCTTTTTGATTGCATTGGGATCTTGGAGTGCAATATACTGGATATTGAAGAATATAACACTTGGGAATGTTTTGAAGTCTTATTTAGAAGCAGCAACTGAACAAAGACACCTTTTTAAAAATTAATCTGAAATGACACATATAAAGGGAACAAGCTATACTCCCCATTTCCAGTGCCATTCTCATAACCACTGTTTAGATGTCATCTTGGTAAAACTAAAAACCTCTGAGGGTGTTTTCAGAAGCAGAGTGGTTTTGCCCTGTAGCTAATTAAACAAGAATTACAAAACAGTGTAAGTACAATGCTATTTGCATGTTCTTGGTTTTTCATTTTCACTTCTCATCAAACACATTAAATGATCCAATAACATAACCAAATCATATTCCACACCACAACAGAAGCATCACAGAGTTCTTTTGATATCAGTCTGCAGTGGGAAAACCATAGTATCTTCCTTCTGAGAGTTTGTAAACAAACCTTGCATGCTCAATGTAATTTAGAGCAATCAATCTCTATGCAATGGCATTATGTTTCTTTGCCACCAGGCATTCCCATAACCTGTCAGCAAGATACTTTACATTCTGAATAACTAAGCAGGCTTAATCAATATGGGATTCAACAGGAACACCAGGTCACTTTAAACATATATCAATACATATCTTGTCAAGCTAATATTCAGATACCAGAGAAGGCACAGGATGGGTAACACAGAAAAGCCACCCTGACATATCCAAATTCTAAAGCATTTTTCCTAATTCTAAACATAAAACAAAACAAAAAAAATCCATGTGTAGATTAATAAATATTCATTATCTCAGGTGTGCTCCTACTTACCAGTTCTTCCTGCAAAAATGACTATTGATTTATTAGTAAAAATACAGAATTCCATTAAAGTACTAATTGATGTGTTCTATGATATTCATTTCTTTGTTTCTTCTTGTTTAAACAATAAAAATGGAAATATTACCATGTAATATGTAATATCCTATAAAACAAGGAGTGTACAGCTCATCAACAGAAAAACTGATTTTTTTTCATAAACTATTGATTGAAACAGTTCTAACTCTGCTCTGATACATTACATTAGTAATTTAATTGTAATGACTGATAAATGATCAGCTCTGACGCTTATAGAAAACATTGTGATTTATATAAAATTTATTTCAATTGGAAAAAGTTCTTTCTATAATTATATAGACAATAACTTATTTTAGTAGCTCTTCTAAAGATATCAGTAAGTTTAGCATAATGATGGTGCATACATGTTGAATAAGAAGCTAGTAAATGCTTGCAAATTATACATTATTACTGATAAATAGAATAACTTATGATTGCAACATGGATATCTGCAATGGTTTTGGTTTTTTATTTTTTTGTTTTTGGTAGGCACTGTGTTTTATTTAATACATTACAATAACTTTCCTGGATATAAACTCTTATTCCTGAGATACTACTGTGATGAGGTGTAGCATCATGATATACAGCTACAGATATGTAACTCCTACTGAAGCAGTACCCCAGAAGCCAACATTGCTATTTCAACATAGTTACTTTCAGATGTGCCACTGGACTTCAGCAGAGGTTTAAAGCATATCCAATTGCCACAGTGGAAGGAAAAGTGGGATATGCAATTCAGTTCAGTTCTTTTGGGCAACGATATACCAACATATGCTCATTTAACAGAGGTTAATACAGTAAGTAATTCTGAGAAACTCTACAGTAAACACTCATCCCACAAGGAAGTATTAAACACCAGCATAACTGCATATATTAAAAAATGAACTTGAATTTTGAGAAGTGTTTAGCGTAGCTCTCTGACTTTATTAGGTGAATCATTTATATTTGATAAATCATCACAAGTCCAGGAAGGAATGTGAGAAGCCACTGCCTTTTCAATATTGACTTTTCATGTTATGAAACACAGAAAAAACCCAAACAGCAAGGAGACAGACAGCAATATTAAAATATGGGAAACTTCAAAAGAGAAGAGATGCCTAATTGCCTTCCAAAGCAAGCACCTGCAAATTATGTGAAACGAGTCTGTAAGTCACGCCAAACCTCGTCACAGAATCCAGTATCTTTTATTCTTCATGCTGTCCACAGGAAAAGACTAAAATATCTGAGATCTGCATTAAGAATAAAACCCCAACATAGTTGTACTATGGAGCACCTGAGGAAACATGAAAAGAGGGTGACTTTCAAAAACCACTCAGAGATGGAAAAGCATGGGGAAAGAAGAGATCTGAGGGAGTTGATTTTTCTTTAATGTTATGTTAAACATAAAAACAGTTTCTTTTTTTTTTTTTTTTTGTAGAAAAAGTGATTTGGCTTGCGAGGGATGAAAAACAACAGGCAGTCTCAGAAACATCACTATTTGGAGACTTATGAATGAGTTAAAAATCTACTGTGGAAACTGAATAATTTTCAATATAAAACATTTAAAATTAAAAATTTCAAACCAGAACGTAAATCAATGACATACATGTAAATTTTTTCCTGCTCTGATTATGACACCCTTTTCATTGCAGCAAACATTCATCTCAAGTCAAATGATTTTTGAACAATACAACAGACCTCAAATCAAACTTGAGGATATGCAGGTTGACTTGGAGCACTAAGAGTCCTCTAAGTATCTTTTGATACAAAATTGAGTTCAAATTTCAAATGTCAAGTCCAAAATTTGGAAAAAACTTTTTGAGACAAGGAGCTGATTTATTAAAAGAAGTCATATCATTCCATATCATTTTGCACAACAGACTCTTGGCAGACTGAAATATCCTATCACTATTAATGCTAAGGAAGTCAGATACACACACTTATAGACCTCTGCACTGTTACAAACCCCTGGTTATTTAATATTAATACCTGAATTTTTGAACAGTTTTGTCCAAAGCTTCCTGCTTGAGTACAATCATTGTTGGTATATTTTCATTAATATCATAATAATTCCATACACTTACAACTGGCATGCAGGGATCATAAGATTTTGTTAATATGCTCCTTTCTCATCTACTCATTAAACACCTATATAACTTAACAAATTTATTCTTAGATTACTGTGGGTTATATTAGAAAACTATCACATCCTATATCTTTCCTGGGACTTGGAATGATGCTTTCATTTTATTCTCATCTCCAGTCACTTTTCCGATGTACAAGTATCTTTACCAATGAACATCTTCATTTCATATATGACTGTCATATGATGCCACACTTATTTTATATTTCTCTGAAAAAAAACCCCAGAAAATTCACAGAGCAAAAGAGAGTTATGCTGGAACTGCAGGAGTAACAATCATACAGCGGCATTTAACAAGACACTATTTTTGATACTCCAAGATCTTTATTGCTATGGTAACACTTGCAACATGATTGCTTCAAAAATCTTTCACTAAAGAAATGAGATTGCACAAATACAATATAAAGAAAATACATGCATCCACACCCACAAGACCGAAAAATAAACGCAGCCTGAACAAAGACTCTTTGGGCTTTAATTAAATAGACAGCTTTGAGATATATCCTCACAAACACATACAATTTCAAACATGCTAGGAAGAATTTCACTGTCATTCAACACTGATTATGTTTAATCTAGGCACAAAGAGAAAGCATATAAAAACTGCTTATAAGTGTAAATTATAGCAATAAAAAAAAAACATAGCTATTTTTACTGTTATGAGGTTCAGGACTTGCAATGACATGACTTGGTTTAGTAGGATGGCACTTAGAGACTGTTCCAATTCTGAGAGTAGACACCCTGGACTGTTTGTCTATCCTCGGATTCAGAACTGCTGTCAAGGTACGACTGCAGCGTGGCCAGGATGTGTAATATCATCAGGAATAGACCAATTTGTTTGAGCCTCTCTGCAGGATGGCCAAGAGAAGGAGTGAGGAGAAGGGTGTGGAAACAAGGATTCTTGTTTCTAATGCACACCAAAATTTCTGATGATGTTTCTATTACCTCTCCCTGCTGGTTTGACGAAAGATGTAATTAAGGTTCCCCACTGCAGTGTAACTTGCCTTGACTTCAAAAGCAAAATGAATTTTCACTTGGCCCAGAAATTAGGCAAACGATCAGAAGGTGACACACCCTCTGAAATATTTGGAATTTGATGTCTGTCATGTTGTAAATTTCTCAGTTGAGTTCAGAAATTACTAAAAATACCACCACATACAAAGGAAGTCCCAGCTCATGAAATACTGAATCTCTCTCACTGGAGATATTCAAGAATCATCTTGATGCAATACTGTTTCATGCTCTAGAAAGAACCTTCTTGAGCAAGGAGGTTGGACCAAGTAACCTACTGTGGTCCCTTCCAACCTGACCCATTCTGTGATTCTTGAATTCTCTGATTTCTTGATCAGCCTCTGTTTCTGGTAATTCTAAATAACTGTGACGGCAACAGTTTCATAATTGTGCAAATAACTTAAAGTAGGGCACTGAAAACAAATTTTAAGAAGACATTATTTTTTCTTTTCTGTATGCCTTATTTTGTGTGTTCTGAAAAATTGTTTTGGTTAACAATAATACCTATTCCCCCTTAATTCCCAGAACTACCATATCACACACATATTTAGTTCTTAGTCTTATTTGGACTCAAGCTATCACAAAGTAACAAATCTTTTACCAAACTGAACCTAAAGGCTGTAAATCAAGAGCTGCACCTAAGTCTTACTTTACCACAGCAAAATTCCTAGCACAGTGAAGTTCCATAATTACATGAAATTCTGGTTTATAACAAAATAAGAATATAAATAGTACGAATTCAAAACAAAATTGCTAAAATGTTTGTATGCAAAATGTCAAAAACTACCATTCATCTTTAAAAATTGCTTATTTCCAATTCCTTATCAAAGTTTGTGGATAAACTTTGATAATTCCTCATTTCTCCAACCACAGACCTGAAGTCATACATTTACTTTGCAAACTGATCTTCAAAAGTGCTTTTTTTTTTTCGGTTTTCTCAAAGGCTCGGTAACTTGTTATGCAATGGATTTCTTCTCTCAGTGGCAGGTGTGTACTTCCCAGAAGCTGAAACATTCTATTTACCTAGTGATTTATTAAATATGACTAATGAACTAAAGATTTCTGAACTTTTTTTTTCCCCCACAGTAACAGCTATGGTTATGGATTTTAAATAAGTAACAGAAATTTCCTCTGAACTGAAATATCTCTTCGGTTTCTTCCAGTTAGTGGTCTGGAGATGGTACAGTTTAATTTTTCAAGTTTATCTTGTTATATGTCCTTAAAAGGAACTATTAAACTATAAATCTACCTTATTTGCTCAGTACATATCTTTTGGCCTTAAAAGACCATACACATTATATATTAGTCATAATGGTCTCCTTGTTAAAGTATAATTACATGTAATGTATTGCACAAATATCTCTCAATAGAATATATCTATCATGTGTTTGCTATTGAACCATAGATTATTTTAGTCTCAATGTTGGCAATTGTCACTGCATGTATTTCTTCTGTTTTTCATGGTTGTGTTTTGTTCATCTTCTTACTTCCAAGCAAAAATTTTGTATATCTATATCAATTTGATATGGCAAATTTGGTGGCAAATGTTGGCCTATTTGTACAGGGAGATCTGAAGTGGTGTGGGTCCACTGTAGGTTGTGATTTAAGGAAGCACACAAACTGTACATAAGCCATAGTCAGAGAATGAAACAATTAAAAAACCACTCATGCCCTTTATAGTAACCTAGAGAAGGCTTCTGATATGAGTCCTTTGAGGAAACTATTTGTGTCCAGAACACTTTCAAAACCGAACAGTATCTAGCATCTATCTTCAGTTCATGTAAATCAGATATGAAGCTAGCTCTCACCACAGATAAGCCAAGACTGAGATATACCTTTCACTCTTTAACACTTCTCTGGGAAACACACAGCCTAAAGATTTCCTTTCCCAGCACCAGTGCAGTTCCAACTTCCTAAGCACTTTTTTTTCCAGGATAGTCTCTGCTCTTAAACTATAAATGCTTACACTCACAATAATGACCTGGGGCTTGAAGCAAGTGTACTACACCACTGAGATTGCGATGCCAAAGCCTCCTCAACATGGCTTTTTGCAGAGCTCCTCCCTGCGGCACAAGCAGCCAAGAAGCTCCACAACGGCATAGCCAAGCCTGGCCTGGCTGTAATTCCATCTGTACTGCAGGCTTGTATATTGGAAGAGACGCAGCTGGAGAAGAAAATGCCCTGTGTCTAACTGAGTTCTTACAGCAGTAAGAGCATTATTGTAAGTATTCCAAATGTGTTAGGATTAATTGGATTTCCATACTGATAACATTTGGTCATATATTGTGCAACTGGTTATTAATAATCTACTCCTGAATTCAATGTATGTAAAAAAAAAAAAAAAATCATCAAAATTCTCACAGAATAAGGTTGGGGCTTGTCCGTGCTGAGTTAGGTCACCTGTTATCAATTACTTACAGTCTTAACCACAGCTGAAAAGAACTCCTATAAAGCACAGTGTGTTTCCATTCTTCCTGTCCTCCACCTATCAGAAAGTTACAGTTCTTAGGATCTATTTTTGACAGGTTTTATTTTGTCTTCAAGCTGAAAATTCAGAGTGCAGCTCAGCATCTGAGATTGGAGTTAATCACAACATTTTAGCATTCTCTCATTTCCAGTTTAATTCACTGCTCCTGCTATTATTTTGAAATTGCCATTTCCCATCTTACTGTTTCATCACAGTTCTCAGTTACTGATGAATTCCAAAATTATTTGTTTTGATGTGATTTGTGATGCAACACACTTTTGCCTTTCTTGCACTGTGTGTTCATAGCTTGCTATTAGTGGGCTTGCTTTGAAAAGATATATTCTGTTTTACACTTGCTACTGACTTGCTGTTTTCTAAAAGAGGCTTTCAGGGATGCTGGCAGCACTGAATTCAGCAGCCATGACAGCAGCAGTATTTCTTCCTTTCTCTGAAACACAGCTCAGGAGGGAAATTGTATTCCTAAGGCAGTTCTATATCCTTGAAGGACCTTCCAGTTGACAATACGACTTCTCTGTTTCTAGCTGCCTCTTGTCACCTTTGATTCACTGCTCAAACTATCCCTTTCTCTTTCCTTCTAACACTAATGAACATAGCTTTTTTTTTTTTTTAAATAGAAAAGTGGTAAAATTATGATAACACTTTCCCAGTCCATGCAAGACCTCATAAAAAAAATTTAAAGCATATCTCCTCACCTCTGAATCCTCTGCTCCCATCTCAAGCATCTCCTCCTGATTTTTCTCATTCATAACTGTTCCCTCTGTTTTTCTTTTATCTCTTCTCCTTCTCTGTCTCTTTTTTGTCAAATTAAGGATAGACCTCTTACCCTTACAAATCTCATTTCTTGCCTATTTCCCTTGCAATTACCAGCCCATCTTCATTATAATTTGTAAAGCCTTCAACATTCACCTTTCAGCCACTGTCAGAAGCTCCCGTCTTCTACCTGCAATTTCTTCAGTTCAACTTCTTGGATTTCACAGAAAAAAAATCTTTTCATATCCAAATGACCAATTATCTCTTCTTAGCTAAAACTACCCTTAAAATACATTATGCTCCCAAGTGCCTCTTGTTCCATAAATAATCCTGAAGTTTTGTTAGCTATTAGTTTCCATCAGGCTGTCCTCTTCAGAATCCTCTTCCATGAAATGCATTCCCCCAATATTTTATGAACATACTATAGGTCTCTCTCAACTCATCACTCTTCCCTCTCCACAGCCTTACCTAAATAATCTTGTCCACAAACAACAAAGTCAGGTATTGGCAGATGTACAGCAGCAAACTCCTTTGCTGATATCTAATAACTATTTGATAAGGAAGAGAGGCACAAACATTAGTACCTGTGCCCCCCTAATTTCTAAGACCTCTTTTAGGAGCGTATTTCAACCTGCTTACACAGTAAATTGCAGCTGATTAATATTTGGGCTCTGGTTTCCCCACAGAAATTGTACAGGCTACTTGCTTTCACTTTAAAAACCATCTGTGGCCCCCCTGCCTTACTTAGCTGTTTCATTCACTGCTGATGTCACTCCCATTTTGAACAGCTCATCAAGCTAACTTGCAGTGTGCACTTAGTAAATTTTCAAACAAGTCTGTTCTATTGCTTCTCATTCTTGGAAGTAGCACATAGGAAATATCTATCATCTATTTGAAAAGCTTTCTTTGAGCACTGTATTCATCATGCCTTCAGTGAACTTGACAAAGGGTTATTCTCTTGAAATTGTCTAAGATTACTCTACTGACTTACACTGCTGGTCCTAAATTACACTTCAATCGTGGCCTTTTTGAGGACTGACTTTTTGACCCATGTTTGTTTACATGGGTATGCCACCTACACCTTGCATGCCACCTACAACCAGGTGTGACATAGTACCAAAAATACAGAAAATAAGGCACTCTTAGGATGTCTTCATTATTTATTATATGTTACTCTTTGTTATAGTGTTGTGAGTCAGACACAATCTTGCAGATATCAAAAGGACAGTCTGAAGAGTCAAGCAATCTACAAAATTAGACATTTGTTCTTCACTCTGCCACAAAGTTTTTATGTCCTTCTAGGTCAGTCACTGGAGGCCAGCCTTTCAGACATGACAACTGCTTGCATACTTAACCTAAAAATGAGAAATGGAACTTAACTGATAAAAATATTTCATGTAAGAACCAGCAAAGTGTTTCAACTCAGAGAGCTGTTTTCTTCCATCTTGATAAAGTTTTCATTGCCTTTTAGAATTGCAAGTTGTTTCAAATCTCAAAATGGAATTATTTTGTTTTGAAAATAAAACTAGAATTGCTCAAGTGCTCATTTTTCACTTTATGTTTAAGGCTACAAATACCACTGAAACTGATCATTTTGGAACATTTCAAATAGGAAAAAGAGACATACAAACAAACAAACAAAACAAAACAAAACAACAAACAAACAACAAACTTCCAGGATTTGTAACAATAATAAATACACATTTTCTAACTTTTGAGTACCTGACTTTACAAACCTGAATTTGTTCTTTCTACTTTTAAATATAGAAACATAGAATTTTTTAGGCTGGAAAATACCTTTAAGATCATCTAGTCCAACCACTAACCCATTAGCACTGCCAAGTCCACCACTAAAGGAACGCCTCAGCCACAGCTACTCATCTTTTAAATACCTCCAGGGATGGTGACTCAACCAGTTCCCTGGGCAGCCTGTTTTAATTCCTGAACACCCTTCCTGTGAAGAAAGTTTTTCTAATACCCAAAGTAAATCTCCCCTAGCACACGCTGAGGTCATTTCATCTTATCCTGTAGTTTCTTTGTTAGGAGAAGGCACCAACCCCCACCTGGCTACAACCTCCCTTCAGGAAGATTTAGACGACAGTAAGATCCCCGAGACTCCTTTTGTCCAGGCTAAACACCCCCAGCTGTCTCAGCTGCTCCCCATATGACTTACTCTCCAGATCATTTCACCAGGACATCCCTCTGAGAACACACTCCAGCACCTTCAATGTCTTTCTTGTAGGGAGGTATCCAAAATTGAACAGAGGACTCAAAATATGACCTCACCAGTGCCAAGTCCAGGGGGACAATCACTGTCCTAGTCCTGCTGGACACACTATTTTTGACACAAGCAGATGCCATTGGCCTTCTTGGCCACCTGGTCACACTGCAGGCTCATGTTCAGCCAGCTGTCAACCAGCACCCCCCAGGTCCCTTTATGCTGGGCCGCTTTCCAGGCAGAGTGCCCCAAGCCTGTAGCACTGCGCAGGGGTTCTGTGGGCTAAGAATGTTTATATACATTTATATACTAAATACAATTTCACTTGATCAATAACTTTTTTTAAATCACTGCCTTCCTTTCCAGGTCACAGAAGTTATATCCATTAAAATAAAACATTCTGGGGATTGTGCTCTTGTCCTGATGACAAATGGCATAGCAAACTCTCTTACCTGCCTAGACCCAAATCAAAGCAGCTACACTTTGAATACTTATTGAATAATGCCTGGGTGTTACATGGAAGATTCCTTTTTGACTTAGACCACTACCATGTCAAGGATCATAGAAAGAACTTAATAGTCCAGACAATGATAAAATAATGGTTGTATAATAGCCTAAACTTAGCAAAAGGACATATAAATTCAGCTAATTATGTTTGTGAGCGGTATAATTCCTTGTTTATCACCCCACCTGAAGCCTTTGGCAATTAACTGCACTGAGCCTGTTGAACAAACATTTGAGAGAAAGAGAGTAACACTTTACTGAGTTGCTTCTTTCATTGCTATACATCTTTTCCCCACATGGGTAGGATTTTGCTGTAATCTTGTTTATAAAAATATCTTATTTATTGGTTCCACTTTTTTCAAACCAAGCAAAACAACTTTTATATCAATATGCTTCCAACAGAGATAGGCTATTTGTGCATACAGTTCTGATAAAGTATTTATTCACAGAGATATTGAAAATGTACTCTCTTGTTCTAATTATTTTCATCATCAGGTAATTTAAATCCTCTTTTTCACATGGATATCCTAAGAGAGAGCCTGAGGGGAATATTCACCATGCCATTCTGTAAAACAGGGATAAAGATTTGCTGCAATGCAGTGATGGACCAAGACTTCACATGACTATATATTGGCTGGGGCCAATATATTGTTGTAAAGGAAGAGCCTTGTATTTGGTCTCTGCTATAAAGACAATTTATTTGTTTCATCTAATGAATAATTATTAGATATATATGTGACTGTGTGTATGAATGCACTTTTATATACAGAAGCAGGAGCATCTAAATTGTAACTGGATTTATTTAGGAGACAAGTGCTAAATGGCTTAACCCAAGGCAACTTGAGAGTTTCACAAAAGCAGCAAGAGGTCTAGAGGCTTTCATTGCTAACAATTATACACTTCAAATGTTCAGTCACTTCAAATAAGAGAGAGTTTGGGGTTTCTATTTTTTGAACTGTGTCTTCAGTGTATTTGCCTTTACCCAGCCTCAGCTCTGTGAGGTGCTTAAATTATTAAAAAAGTATAATAATTACAACATTTCTCTTCTGCCTGCTGAAGTAGAGAACAGTGGGGAATGAATGAATTTATCAATATGAGTCCTAGTCTTCTGTTCAATGCTATACACTTTAAGCTGACAATAAAATACATGTTAAAAGTATATACATATATATATCCCCTGACTAGTTCATGAGTAATGGTTAAGTTGAAAAGCAAGGGGAAATGAAGTGACTTCATCTAATATTGCTTCCAATTCACATTTCCAAAGGTCATTGTTCACCCTTACTGTGCAACAAGGGGTTGTTTCAGCCCATAGAGTGTGGTAAGTGTTGCAGCATTATGACTTATACTGAGTGGTTAGGTTGTTACAGCTGCAAAAATCAAAATACAGTCAGCTCTGAAATATCCCTGACTAGATTTTCCAAACTGCAGATGTTAAGACTTCCAACTTGGCTCTGTGCAGTGCCACCTTCGGTGCAGTTTAGTTTATAAGCTCTTAAGGTTGCTGCTGTAGTTTCCAGATTTATTAACGAGGCTGTAGTGCAATGCAAAATCACATAGCCAGCCCGGGTTTCCTTCTTTCTACAGGAAAGTCATTTGCATCAGTGGTAGGGAAGGAAGGAAGAAAAAGAAACTGAAGTCTTTGAGTCACTCTGTACTAAAATAACATGTCAAATATAGGTGAGATTAAAGTTTGGCTATGGAGAAATTTGGCAGACAACTACAAAAGACACAGACATAGCCAAAGTAGCTTCCATCTATGGAACAGAGATAATAGCAGTGAAGACAGAGTGGCAACATTGCTCCAGAGACTCTACATTTGCTGGTTTGCACAAGCAATTCTCACCTATCTTCACTGGTATTCCAGCCCAAGTAAGTAATATGAAAGCCATGCAAGGCCATGCTTGTATGTGGTGGCAGACTAATTAGCAGCACCTGTGCTGCCACCTTCATGTACATATGGAAAGGTAAATATTAAAAGGCTGTTAAGGGTAAAGGCCTGTTTGTTGCAGCACGACACTGGGTTCATCAGGGGTCCACTTCAAGCACCTCATGCTCCTGTGTGGTACTCGTGTAGATTTTCTGTCCACGGAAACCAAACTGCCATGATGGTAGCAATCATTCTCACTTATTCAAATACGGAGGCAGGACATAACTGGGCACATGTTTTGTGGTGCATCTGGTCCTCTGGTTTACACAGAATGCAAGAAGCCCAAAAGACCAAAGAAGAAAGTGACTAAGGCAAGTGGAGATAAAAGTTGAAGTGACCTAGAACAAAATGGAAATTTCCTGCAAAAAGTACCACTTTTCCTGGGAAATTTTTACTTCAGCAAAATACCACAGGCAGGAAAATATTTCATGTGCAAGGTGAATAATCAGTGTTTCTGAGAAAAAAAAAAAGCAATTTTACAGCTGCAGAGGTATACTTAAGAAACACATTCATTTGACACACCACATCCTCACTTGCCTTTGTTCACATTATATACATTATATCTTTTTGGCACTGGAGAGAGAAAGACTCACAGGATTTGTAAGAATTTTCTCTTAAAGTAAAACTTGTTGAAGGAATTAAATTAAATGCCTTTAGGGTTTGCTTCACATGACAATTCTAAAGGCTTTAACCGAAAACACACACAAAAAATGACAAATAAAGCTTTCCGTTCTTTTGCACTTGCCAGTATTATTTCCTGGGTTTTTATTAATAACTTTATATTTTTGAAGAAAAAAGAATCCATCTATCTCTATACCCTGCCTAAAAACAAAAAAAAAGTATATTTATCTTTTGTACAATGCTTTTTCTTCAGTTTCCTGGGTTTTTTTCCTTTCATTTTTATAGTAGTATCTTTGAAATTAATTAGATTGACTTAGGCTCATACACTGTCTTGTGTCACTCAGTCAATGTTATCTAATGCAGAGACTAGATGACTAGAGATTTCATTGTTGATGGATGTCTTAATTATTTGGTTTTCTTCCAGAAGTTTTTAGTAGTCATAGCAATAATAAGCATGCCTCCTGAGATTTCTGCACAAGGAGGAATGTATTTGTATTTATATAAAAATATACAGTAAATATCAGATTAGTGGTCTCTCTGCAGTACTGTTTCTTCTTATACGTAGGAAATTGCACTCTGACTTGAGAAGAATAATTATCTGATCCACTCTGCTCTTGTTATCCAAGGACTACAATCTCAGAAACACAAAAGCAACATACTGCCAGGCATAAAAATAAAAGTAAAGGAACACAGTGCAGTTATCACACAACAGGAGCAGCATCAGTAAGCAAAGGAACCACAATAATGCACTCCAGAGAGAAAAACAGACCAATTATTAGCCACAGGGTATTTATGAGAGAAAGACTAAAAGGAAAACAATTAAAGAGATTGTGTTTTACATTAGGCTTTTTATGTTAAAAATAAACCAATTTGCTTTAATAAACCCTGAAATTCAGTGTAGCTTTCATCAAAGACTTGGTATATTTCAGATTTTACTTTGTAGTGTATCTACATTACTGCCATTTATCCTCTGATTGAACTATAAAAGTATATAAAATTATGCCATCTAAAATCACACATAAATTATCCAGATTTGTGAAATGGATAACTACTGCTCAGAGGGTATCTAAATGTCTAACTGACTAACTTTAAAATCTAAATTAAATTACTAAGGTGGGATGCTTATCTCCACATAAAATTAATGGAGGAAGTTAAGATAATATATGAGCTGAAGCCTATTTTAAGTACTTTGGTTTTGCCACAGAAATCAGATCACCAAAATGGAATTTAAATCTAGTGAAGATGCACACCAGAGTCAGATACAGGATGAGCTCCCAGATCCGAAATCACGACCACAAATAAAATAATTCCTTTCATTCATGAAACAGGAAGATAAGGTTTTGTATGATGCATTTCTGCTAGATGTATAACATCAAGCAGTGTGAATGTCTCCTCAGAAGGAATGTTCTTTATGACTCAACAGCTACTTCATCTTTTTTTATAAACTTGTGAAGCTCAGTATTGAATGTTCTCCACTCCACCAACAAAGCTACAAGTGGACACGTGACAAACAACGAAAGACAATTATGCACAAGTGCATAGTGTTCCTAGCATCATATCCACCATGATATAAAAATAATCATTTTTCTTTAGTGCTGCCTAAAATGGAAAGAAACACAGTGATCAATGACACATGAAGAGCTGTTCTGCTGAGATCTGCATTTTTGCTGAACTTTGTCTTGACCTTGAATGCAAATCAGTCTGGGATGTATGTATCCCTAAAGATTTATTGCTGTGGTTTGCACCAATCTTTTCTTAATAAACTGAGTTAAAAATAACCCAGACAGCTCATTAGTTATAGCATGTCACATATTCCCCTTAATTTTGAGGATGGCAAATGTCTTTATTCTTAGAGCAACATGTGCTGTGCTATACCTACCGTACCACAAAAATCAGTCTAGTCCTCTATGCACCCACCATCTGATTAAAGAATAATCATCCTGTGAAGTATTTGTCTTTGGCATCCCACCTCACACTGTTTTCTGCCTTGCAATACCTTTCACTGCAATAATGTTTGCTTAGCCTTGAGATTTATCCTTCCTCTTCTCCGAGTATTATTTAGAGTTATTAATAAAATTAATCTCCTATGCCATATTTGGGCTGTCTACAGCTGTCTACATGTAACTGAAAGGAAACATTTTAGAGAGTTACCTCAATGGACACTCCATAGCTAAGAAAATTCTTGTGGCATTAGCATCAAATGTTCTGTGCAAAGGAATTGTTTTTCTTTAAGGAATTTTCCAGTAAATCACTATAAAAATAGCATTTCTCTTGATGTTTCCATTCTACAGTACTGTATTTTTGCCAGCTTTTTTTTTTTTTTAAGACATTTTGTAACATAAAGAGTATTTGTCTTCTTTTTAAATTCTCCATTTGTTCAGTGCTTTATACCTAGTCAGAGCCAATGATGGCTGTTTCATTTACATATTAGTCATAAATATGCATTTGCAGGGGTAGCATTAGACTCACTAAGCAGCAGATAAAGGAATTGTTTCCTTTATCACTATGCTGTCTGTTTTCTCTGGAAACTGTTAACCCTTCATTGTTCATTACTCACTCTTCTCCTTTACCCAGCATTCTGTGGGCAGTAAAATAATCTTCAAACACAACAGAGGTAAGAAGCCACGTACTTTAACTACCACACCATCCCACTTATGAGCCAGTTGAAAATCTAAGATGATTGCCACTTTTAGAAGAACAGGAATTAATGGTAATGCAACTCAAAACAATTAAAAAAATAAAAACAATAAATAAATAAATTAAGATCCTTCTCCCCTTTTTAAATTTCTATGATAACAATGAACCCCTGCCTTATCTTCTAACTTAGATACAGTACAACAGCACAACTCCATTTCAGTTATACCTACCAAGAACCTTGAGCACTACTGGAGGCATGTGGCTCTGAGAGCTGGAAGGAAGCAGCTCCCTAGGGACCTGGGTGGGGCTCTGTGTTGGGGAATACATAGTCCATAGTGCTGCCTGTCAGTGGCAGTTGAAGAATACAGTAAGAACACCATTAAGCATGAGATACTAGTGGCATAACACTGTAAGACAGTGTAAGAGTAAATTGAACTGTTCAGAATTTAATTTCTTTTAAAAAAATCTATAGCTTATAAACCTATATTTACGGTGCTATAATGTTACTAGGATGATGATATTGTAATGAACTCATATGTCAAGGTTAAAATAATATGTCTGAGTCTATTAAATAAAGCTTTTATAATCTCTAAATTTAATATCTACATACATATGGGATCTCTAAAAGATTATGCAACATCCATTGGCTGAAACAAGTTTCAACTAAGACCTGGTACATAGGCTGCCTCATTGTAGACCTACAGTGCTGCAAAGTTTGGATGCAATCTCAAGTGAAAGGGAATTACTATGTGCCTTAGTAGGAGAAAAATAGCATCAAATTATGTTCTCTAAGCAAGCACACCACCTCAAACTCAGCAGATTTTTGTATTATGTTTTTTTAATTTACTGTCAGAATAAAGAACTATGTACTACCTGAGCTGTAAGAAATAGCGTTATTAAATCACTGAAAAGTGTTTTTTAAAACAAATTTGACTGCAAACTCAAGCAAGTTTATCACTTGATCTTTAAATCCAAACGAGAAAATAAGAATAGGGAGTATCAATACACCATGATTCAGTTTCTAAACGTCTTGCTTGTATAACATTTAAGGTCTGGACTAGCAGCAGCAAATTATGATGGTTAACCATACCTAACCAACTGAGTTATAAAAACTAGTTGTACACATGTGTCTAGCCTGTTAAACTCTGAATTAAAATGAGATTAGTAGATATCACCTTTAGAGTGGATGAAGCTGATGCATTTTACTTTACATTTGCTATGCATACATAGATGTGACATCTAATGAGTTGTACGCTGTTAAACATGGCAAGGCAGCGGTGTATCATCTAATGGACTAATTTTTACTGTTTCAAATATTAAACTAGATGCACAAAAACTTTAAAAATTTGCTATATCTGCCATCAAAAATGTAATTATTTATTCGGTTGTACATAGGTCCTGACTTTGATGGCAGTTATTACTTTTTTAAGTCGGTTGATTATTAAAATTTTCCTGATTGCATGTTCCTTGGTAGGGACATTACCTCACTTGTGCCTTATTTGCACACTTTTAGTGCTAATTTCATCCAAAAGCTTGACTAAAGATTTCGTTTTGATTTGTTTGAAATCCACAGAGAATAAGGGAACAGGTCTATCACAGTAAAAACAGAACTGCACTAACCACAACTTCCCAAAAAGAAATGACGATCATGTCTCCATTATGTGTTTGGACACAATACCTTTCCATACCATTATTCCACATCCAAGTCTTTAATTGATCTAGCAATGAAGATTTGAGTTCCTTGGATCCTGTTTTTCCTTTTCAGCATGCAATAATTCCCACTAATTTAAAATTAATTATTCAGTTCTTTCACTTTAGGACAGACAAATGACACACACAATTGCCCAAATGGAGTCCACTGGATCATCCATCACTGAAATAACAAAATCATGTTCAAATATGATAATAAATAAGACCCTAAGGAGTTAGCATGAATCATGTCAGTCAAACAGAGCAGTCTGAGGTAACATACAACCAGTATGTTATGAGGTAACAGGCTACCTCTAGGATGCTACCAATAGACAGAAGATATTTTAACGAGGAATTGTGCAAAGAATGCCTTGGTGTTCCCTTAATATTAACAGGAAACGGTGACATTCCTTATGAAGAATTTTTTTTTTTTCTTTCAGGTTGCTAAATACAAAATATCAACGTCTTCATATTCTTGAAAGTGATCTCAAATCTCCTCCTTGCCCTTTTCTACATACACTCACATCTTTACATGTTTTTATAGTCCTACTCTGAAATAAAAGTGTGAAAAGGATCTGTATGATCTGTCAGATCTTACCTGAAATGGAAAGTCCAGAGTTGTAAGGTGGATGAAGATTTCAAAATAAATCTGTTTAATTAAACACAAGAAATGAGAGAAACAAATTACTTATTATTGTTTGTATTTGAGTGTCTTTGGTAGAACACGTCTCTATTCAAAATACTGCACATTGAATGTGCAATTGGTTTAACTTTCCAGTATTAACACAATATCTTTTGCTACTCTCTAAGAAGAAAGTGAGTCCACTTTACCACAGACATTTAGCCCCAGGCTCATGGAAGCCAAATTTTAGATAAACACTGCTGCACAGAAAGGAATCTGAATAATTTGATTACGCAAACAATCACTTTGTTGACTTAGGTAGGAGCTTATCACAAACATTTAACAAAATTTCATGACTGCCTTTAAAAGCTGACAGATTATTTCTTTTCATATAGAAACTCTGGGTGCTCTTTACAGAGTTATCTGAGAGCTGCATTTTGCAGAATACAACAGGTTTTTTGGTGCATCTTCTTTTAAACTTTATCAAAATTATTTATATTTGGACAGTAATGGATGATGTGCTCATATTTTACCAGGTATTTTTATTACTTTAAGACATCCAAGGCTCCAGGAAAAAAACCCCAACAAATATGATTAATGATACAGCAGATTCCTATAATAGTGGTAAAGTATGCAGTCATCTAAAAACACACAAGAACAATTTTGCAATGATGAACTGCCATGGAGATTAATTTCTTTAGAGCACTAACTCTGTGCCACATACAATTCTGTGTCATATGTGAAATTCCTTTGATCCTAGCTGGAGTTAGTTACTACCCTGGGTATAATCTATCCCCCTGTAAACAAGCCCATCTCTTTGCAGACTTGGCTGCATGGTCACGATGCAAAGATGAATTACTTAGCTCAGGCTTTTTACAGTCCTACATGGCTGCCAGAAGAAAACTGGCTTGCATCCCAGAACCTTGAAATATAAGTGAATCCACTTTCAGATTGTGTGTATTTCACTTTATAGATATATCTGAACTCCTTGTTTGTCAAGTTAAAGTGCCACCAAATTAATAGTTTCAACTTCTGCCACAAGTCTACCACTAGAGAATGCTGAGGAACTCCTTTTATTCAAACTCCATTCCACTAGATGTAATAATCTATTGAAAGAGATTTCAGGTTACCAATTCCCTGACTTCAAAACCTACCACCTTTTAAGAGATACAGCAATTTCCACGTGAGAAAATGTTTACCTCTGTTTTAATGTTGTACTCCACATAATAGTAATAATACTACAGTTTCACAGAAGGGAGTTCTGGAAATAATTAATATTATTAATTATCCAGGTATGGATATTAATGTTATTAATTATCCAGGTAAATTTGTAAAGTGCTAAATAGTACAAATAGTATTTAAAGGTATGCTATTCCTTTCTGACCAGTCATCATCTGAGGATATAAGAAGACCCAAACTGTGAGCTTGAAAGCTTTCAATTCAAAAAGCAGCATATCTGCTAGAGAATAAATGGAAACAGGTCCATAAGAGCCGAAAAGATAACACAAGCAGCAATTTATAGCATGCAAAAACTGCAGCCATAGATGTTTTCAGCATCAAAAGGCTGAACTTGCTTTAAATGCACATAAACAGTGTGATTTTCATTACAAGTCACAACAAATTTTCCTAGTTCAGACTTTATTCCCCCAGTGGATATTAATGCAGACAAAATCTTTATTTCACATCTACATTTTCTACTGTCATAGAGAGGTATCACACCCCTGGGTATCCATGACCTTTCTCACATTTTGAAGAGAAAGGAATATTTGGAACATCCCATAATGAGAGAAAAAGTAGCATAATATAGACACCAATCAGAACAATGCTCATGTCAAGTGTGAATAATGAGGAATCATCTAACATGGCAACTTCCCAACATGCTCTCTGAGAAGAGTAATAGCAGAAAAAAACCTTCAAAGGCCAGGTTATGGCTGAATCACAGATGGACAGATAAGTACCAAGATTACATGAAATAAGAAATGCACAATCTCCGAACTGAAAACTGCAGCAAGTCATCAGAACAACTCATACAGCTCACAACATCCTGCTTGTCAATCTCTTCCCAAATGCACTACAGATAAAAGCAGGCTGCAATGTGAATAAATCTTTCTGCCAGCTTCCTGCTACCTCTCACAGGGGATGGCAGCCCCCACTGCACATAATCTTGCCATGACATCAACATCTATATGATCTTGCGATGGTGGACACCTGCATTAAAATCAGTACATTAAAATGACAGTTCTAAGGCCTGTATGAAGCCTGTTGTAGTAAAAGATTTTTTTTTTTTTAAATTCCCTACTTCTTACTTCAAGGTATTATTACTTAACTACTGGTTGCTTAGCATCAGGTCACTACCAGCTGTAATATTTTAATATACGAGTGCTGGTAACATGGCAAAATAAGAAGAGACCATGTGGATGTTGTCTATCAGGATCCTACAGATTAAAAGAAGCTGTTTCTTGAATTGGTCCCAAGCCTTATTATATTTATAGATACCGAAAAGGCAAAGGTTATTGCAGTAGAACTCTTCAACTATCAGAAAGACTCAAGACTACTTGCTTTTAATGCAATACAAATACAGTGCAAGACATACCACTATGAAAAAGCATTAGAACAACTTGTGTAGAAAATTCCTTTGAATATCTTTACAACCCATAGTTTTGAATTTAGTGACAAATTAAATTGCATCTGAAGTAAATATAATCAACAGATCCTTAATATAAATATAAAACACTGGACATATCAGAGTTTCATGGACAGTACAAGCTGGGCCAACTAGAGAAGACACTCTGTATTTAAATATTTTTTACTGTTTTTTTGGCTTAGTACCTGGAGTTATTCAATGTAACTGGCAGCTGAAGAACAAGAAACAAGAAAAATTAATTTAGTAACATCAGAAGGATCTATCAGAATCATAAACTGAGACAGCAGCAAATGATTAAACACGGATTTTTTAGGACTGATGATATCTTTTTTACTTACATTACTTCATTAGTTTCCAGAAAAATATGTAGAGAATGTCTGTTCAGAGCATAAAGGACTGTATTGATTTCTATGGAGTCAGGGTTTGTGTGACAAATCACTCCAGTATTTCCATGAAGCATACCATCACCATCAGAAAGCAGAGATGAAGCTTCGCCCTCACACTGAATGGAAAACATCTACAGGTTTCAAGGAGAATGAGGGTGAGTAGGCCTTTGTGAATTAGACCAGGCAGCATTGTTACATCCACTAACTAAGCGAAAATTCATCTGGAAAGATGCATGCTAAGAAGATTCTGAAGTCATAAAGGGAAGTGCTCTCACTCATGGTAGCCTTAAAATGCCAGATTCATCTAATTTGCAGCCCATAATACTAGACAGACACGTCAGCAGCTGAATAAACTGATGTGGCTGTTAGACACAGAGCAGTAGCTGCAAATTCAATCAGACACACCAAATATGCAGTCACATAACGAGCGTTGACCACTGGAAACACCCTCAAGACATTTTAAATCCCTGTTTTCAACTTCTCTTTAAAAAGCTTTGAGGAATACAGATATTCAAAAACATAGTTATCCTAGGCAATTATCTTAATTATGTTAGCACTAGGGAAGCATGAAATTTCCATTCATGTCTTCCACTTTCTCAGAGTCTCAGAAGGAAAAACATGTTTCATTTTCACACTGAATGTGATGTCTACACTATATGCTTCATTCATTAGTTTTCAGAAGAATATTTTTATGCCTGATAAATAGCATTTCAGGACCAATTTTACAGCTGTGTATCAGAGAGGAACACTAAAAAGACACGTTCTCACTAGATTATTATCCAAGTTGATCATATGTTAAAGACTTAAATGTTTATAAGGGATGTGATTTTTTGCAATTACAAATACTATATGGCTCCTGTACATTGAGCCTGTCAAGTCTTTTCAAAGATCAAATGTAATCCATCATTCTTTTCTTTTTCTAAATGCATTAATTTGCAATGTCTAAAGAAGATCAGCTATTCCCTTTGTACATCAGTTTGTCTCACACTGTTACTCTTTTGTGTGTCTTCTTCCTCTTCATGTATTACCATAAAATCATGCTTGGAAAGTACCTGAAATGTTACTACAATTTGGATAACAATTAGAAAATTCCTCCTCATCTGTTATTACATGAAATTACTGTTCTAAAGCAGGAGATCATCTAGTTTGCAAAATGTCTATTATGATTCTTATATCAGCTTCCCCATCATTCAATGGCTTTAAGATGCTGGCAATGTGTGAAATTAAACACATAAGTTTGCCAAAAATACCTGTTAACATCTAAAAAATCCTGAAATGTAACAGAAGCCAAATTTAGGGATCCAATTGAGTAAAATATTCTGTTTATCTAAAGGAACTGCAAAAGAACAGTTTTGCTAGACCTATTTACTTGTTTACATTACACTAAGAGAATTCAATATTTATTACCCTCCTAATTTTTTCCCCATAGAAGTTGCTAGTGTACAACCTCCTTCCTGCACAATCTCTGTCCTTACATGAAAGACTTCATACACTCGTCTCTGTAGCATGTCATATAAGTGAGAAATAAAAACATGTGATCCAGGAAAAAAACTGTTTCCAGTTGTATTCTAGTAGTACCCAAGAACTACTCCCCTTACACTGGAAAAAAACTCCCTTTACACTAGACACATGATAAAAACTTAGCAATACCACTCCTCTGCTTCAGTCCTGCAAAATAACTATACCACTTTGGAAAATCCAGAACTAGGGATCGATTAGAAGACATTTGTTAAAGAAACTGAGGACTAAGGCATGAAATTCGGTTGCCACAACTTAAGAAGCAGCCATGCACCAACTAAACACAGTAATAGTCTATGTATGCCAGCACGTTTAAAAGAATTACACATTCCATAGAATTCAGTGCAGNAAAAAAAAAAAAAAAGAGGGTATCCTGCAGATGAGTACCAGATGACAAGGCAGGCTGAGAAAGAGAAAAGCTGAGATCTTGGGAAAGAGTCTGAAGCACATGGAAAAACAATAATTCTGTAAAGCTAAATTAATGTTTCTTTCAATCAACATGAATCAGTAACTTCATACTGAAAAGTGCCATAACACAAAGTCAGCTATTAGCTCTCCATCATCTTATATCCATCCATAAATATGACATACACCGACACAGCATACACACGAGCTTTGGCACAACTTGCTGATATATGCTTGCTTCTAGAAAGGTCATTCATTTATTTACACAGGAGACCACCATTCAGGTTTTACAAATAAAAGAGATGCTTTCAAATCAGCCTAATGATTTGTTTACCCCAGAGAGGCAAAATTCTGGCCTCAATGGCAAATACTACTTTATCAAGTTGCCCAATTATTCTTTCCATTTAGCAGACAAATGGGAATTAGTTCAAAGTCATAGTATTAGTCCTCTGTATAAATAATTTACTACACATATTTAAGCTACCCATGATGGGCTTCAGAGAAAGCAAGGACAAATACACAGTTATATACAAAAATCAAAACTAACACAGATTTTTCTATTTGCTAGACCTTGAGACAAGTAAAAATTAAATCAGTGCCCGAATATATCTAGTATCACAATTATATGGGTACAAATATCACTCTGTACAGCTACAGGTAACTAAAGTACTATTTTTAAAAATGGTTACAGGAGTAAGAAGTAAAGTTACTTAATAGACCTTAAAAACAGGGAACGAAGCCTCTAGAATAAGAAATTCATTATAGAAGTTATAGTCTTAGATATATTTGAGAAAGAAAATTCTGGTTCTAAACCTCACTCTCAAGGGACAGAGAATTTATGATAGCATCATAAAGCAAATCATCAGCTGTTCTTTATATATATATATATATATATATATATAATACGTGCCTGCCTTACCATGATCCTTCCAGAGGGTAATTCTAGACCGCAATACCAAGATAGGAAGAGAAGATTAACAGCTTGTAGTACTGTTGTAAGTCACTCTCCTCACAACAGATTCCAGTTTGTTTTACTGCTATTTATCTGCATTTATTCATAAGAGTAGAATGAAAATATAAACACATTCAGTGCTCTTTCTCTGAGAAAGAGT
>VXBX01002494.1:194591-250915 GCA_013400415.1 Scytalopus superciliaris | reverse complement strand
AAAAAAAAAAGGTGTTTTCTGAGTTTCTGAGTCTTTTTTTCTCTTTGGATCAAATAAGCCTAGCTCACTCAGTTCCTCCTTCTGGAAAGAACTCTAATACTTTTATTCTTATTTCATTCAAACTTCTTCACTTTTTCAAGGTGTAGTTTATTGGTGTAGTATTTTCTGCATCACTGGCTGGCTTGGAGACAAGTTATATGCCTCATCATCTGATATTCATCTGATATTTATCTGTGTAATACAATCTAAAATACTGTGCATAGAAAGGCTATCCATGTGCAAAGTATTCCTACATGTTTTCAGTGACTGAATGGCTCTGATAAAATTATAAACTAAAGATATTTTTTTCTGACATCAAAACTGAGGGGTCATATGGTTCAATAAGAAATTACAATTACAGTGGCTTAGATGTCAAATATTGAATATTATCACCTTGATCTGCAATTTACAGGTACCACTCTGATTTTCATAGTAATTAAAAGTGAAAAATACTAGCAGTTTGACATCTATATGTTACAGAGCTACAAATAATTCTAAGTGTCCTACTATTAAATACAAAACAGAAATAGAAAGGAATAGTAAGCACTGCTTGCTGATAGGTTCCTCTTCTGTTACCATGGAAACCACAGTGGTCCTCAAAATAGACAAGGTGCTTTATCCTTCAGTCAGATAACATTTAAAATTTTATTTTTTGTCACTTTACTAGCTGGATCATGGAAACTCAACCCTCAAACAAAATTAAGGTCATATGTACAATAAAGCATATGAAATACAAAATAAATCTATACACATAACAATGACAATTTCTAAAACTGTAAATAATAGACTGTATCTGAATTCTAAGGGGGTTTTATTTAATTTATTGATTTAAATTGGATGGACAAGAGAAATTATGGATATTTCACCACTGACATATTTCTCCCTGATGTACTTTTCCAGTTTGTATCAATCTGTTTGTTTTATAAGAGGAACGTTTTAGACTTAGTTATTTTAATAAATCACTGTTATTTTGGGGCAAACTCTTGTAGAAATACCTGTGTGAGATTCTGAAACCGAAATGCAAGTGTCCTCTGGCTTTGCATATATTAAACTTCAAATCTCCTTCCACAATGGTGTAGGGATTCAGATTTAATGTCATTCTATACAATTCTAAACCATATAATCAACTTACCGAAAATACTAACCAGATTATACACAAACTTCATTAAAAGCATTTTTTAAATATTGCATTCAATTACAATCATAGTTAATGAACTACACATTTATTTAATTTTAAGGGATTAAAAAAATAGTTCTTTTAGCAAGAACTAAAAGATTGTTAACAGAAAAGCAACTTATGACATTCATTTTCAAAATTAAAAGGGAGTTTTGCCTGAGGAAAGAGAGTTTAAATTCTGATTCTGATGGAGATTTGGTATATTTAGTGTCTGGTTAATTTGTCTATAAAAAGAAAAGTGAAGAATATGCCACATATGGCTCTAGTGGCAAGCAAGCACTCTATGATTGCTCAGTCACAGGATACGAAGAACAAGAATAAAGACTGACATTTGCAGAGAATTTCCCACATATGCTAAATGAATATAAACCAAATACACACCTAATCATAGATAAAATATTTAAGATTCCCCACATTCATTCAACTCTCTTAAGCACTACAACGTTTTGGGTTTATTTTCTTTTTTTTTTTTGGACCAGTCCTGCAAACAGAGCACAGCTTGTGCATCACTCTAATATGCCCAATTTGTTTCAGGTTTCATAAATAGTCAGCAGCAAATAAAGATCTATAAAAACAATATATAAAAAACCCCTATATTCTTGCTGCTTTTTCCTCTTTATTGTACCCAAATTAATCCTAAAATTCTTTCAACAGTAATTCATGTTTATCCAACAAAATCATGACATACCCGTACTACAGATATATATGACACACTAGCTTTAACATGGGAATTTAATTGATAGTCCTTGGCAAAGGACCTGATAGGCATAGGACAGGAACAGCAGTGCTGGCTGCAGTGCTGGGCAGCAGCTCAGCACACACCAGCCTTGCCCGTCTGTGTTCTACGCTGCTGCAATCCACAGAGCAGAATAAAACCAGCCTTGGTACTCCTGCTCCTGCTACCAGACACACCATCTTAGGGTGCAGACAAAGGGAGAAACAGGTTCTTGTAACGGCTTCTGAAAGGGCTCTGCATGTGATAATATCTGCTCCTAATGCTGGCTCTCGATAGTAAACATACGCCTGACTTCAGTAAGGGCAGCACTAGGTCAGTCTTCAGCTCTTGGGTGAATTTCATTCTGACATACCAAGTAAACTGGATGTAAGCAGAAGGCAGATAGAACACTTCTGTATTTATATAGACAAAGGGGCCTGAGCTTTTCTTGTGTATGGGGTGATCTTAACTCCCTAAACAGGCACCACATTCATTATTTTCTTTTGCAGATAGTGAGAAATAAAAGAAAAAATTATTTTAAAAAGATCATATCATCCAGGGAATTTTGTCCAAGGTAGGAAATTTGGATATTTTCAGTTATGTGTTTAATCCTCCTGGGACAAAATAAACTTGGCAGTTGACAAAAACTCAGCCAAAATAAAGCAATAATAAATAAAAATATAAATATTAATAAAGCAATTTATTAGCCTATCCAAATCTGTGGACACAATTCTCAAAACCACCCTGAAAACTCAGGCTCAGATATCTGGTCTTACAGCATACTTGCTAGGTAGTATTCACATCCTAAAAAGTGAATCTTACTCTGGAGCGTTCAACCATTTGATTTGTCTTAGACATAGAAGAAAATGTTTTGTTTGGCTTGGATTGTTCATGTTATCATTTAGTCACTGTCCTTTCTGAAATTCTGCCTTTACAACCCACTTCAACCTACAAAGACCTACTGCCGCCAATCATCTGATAAAGTTGATTGATATTGCATGCAGACACCACTAGTGAGAAGCAGCAAGTGGAGGAAAACCCTGATCAACAAGAAATGCTGAAACATTTCAATGGGAATTGTTTTTCTAGAAATTACACCACAGACATGCAGACACACTACAAAAATCAAGGCTATTAATTGATAAATATAGTTCTGTCTTTTAGTGAGATGCTGTTTAGTTTACTACATAATGCAGGGCCCTAGGAAAAATTAGAATGAAAGAAATTGACAAAGATACTAATTAAATATTGTTAAGCTATAAGAGAGAAATTTTTAAAAAAGCTAACACAGGACACAGCCAGCAAAAGGCAGACACAAACCCAAAGAGCTGAATTTGCTAAGTTAAAGAATGCCAAAGACAGCTTGGATGAATCTGTGAAACTGAAAATAAAATAAGACAGATAGAGAACTCAGAAAACAAATGATGGAAAGATTAGAATTTCAACATTTTTAACATATATATATACTTACCCTATATCACACCTTTAATACTGACCATTTTAAAGTACATTAAAATAGCAAAACACCATTTATATGTGTTTATTACATTGTTTAAGAAATTGTTTGTGTTGTTGAAATTATTTAGTTCTCAACCATAACATTTATAAGTAACCTATTATATGTAGTACATGCTTACAGTTTACTAACGTATGTTCTACTGTGCTTTCTTCCCAAAGTAATTGAGCAGGCAGGAAACAAACATTAAGTAAAGCAGTTAATATGACACCTAAAGATTATAACTTGTGGGCAAGAAAAGATTTGTTTTGATTTTTTTTTTGAAAAGGAGTAGAAGCAGCAGTAATATGTGAGCATTCAAATTCCAGTTACTATAGCAACTGGTTGTATTTTTAGCCAGCACAGCAACTTTAACAATTGTAGAGAATATCAGTGCTGCTCTTTCCGAATATCAGTGCTGGTCTCTCCCCGTTTAGCCAAATAGAAGTCCATATGCTGCTGCAGCATAGGAAATTCTAAGCAGTGTTTTGCACATATAAAATCACTTGCATGATATTTTGCCGTCTTTGCCTTATGGCAGGGGAAAACAAAACAAACAAACAAAAACAGTATCATTTGGCCTTTTAATAAAATTACAGAAAAAGCAGGACTAAGTCTTAAATCTTTATGGAATTCACTCCTTTCTGAACGAGTTAGGCATTTAATTTTTACTCCTACTGTAAGCAGTGGTAGTCACATTTTTTCCAATTCTGTGTCCTTTTAGGACACGTATGCTCCACTCCTTATTGTTCCCTTCCTACTTTCCAGTTCACAATAATTTTCTAAGTCTAAATTTATTTTGCAGAAAGAAGTTATTAGAAGAAGGCAATCCAAACCACAAACCAAGATTTCCCATTAATTTTCTTTTTATATCCTGTACAGGGGACACTCTTCATCCTTTATGGAAAACCTTATGAAAGAAAAGATGTCTTTTGGATTTGTTTCAGCTTCCTTCCTATTTCTAGTCCTCCCTGCAGGACAGATTATGGCTGAAATCCTGTTTCCAAACACCTGCAAAGTAGGGCCAAGGCAGTTGCTTATAGCAGCCTGTTACTTCCATATGTAAAATGTATGTCAAGCTATGGGTTTTGATTAAGGGTACAATTTGTTTGTTCTTAACTAAATGCACACAGCTCAGGAATCACAGCCATGACAGGGTAAGAGTAGAATTCAACCAGTCTTGCTGCTAACAATAAAAGCTCCAGAAATGCATCGTAATAGTGTAGAGAGTAAAATTTTCCATTAATCCCAACTTAAAATCAAGGCAATCATCAAAATAGAATACCACCTGAACCTTACCCATGGTTTAAAACAGAAGGTAAGATGCTGCTTTACCTATTGCTTTTTCCTGTAAATACAACCACACATTTAATCAAAACAATGTCCTCTGAAACACAGCTTGGCTGCCCAAGTCAAATTCCAAGCACACAAACAGCAGAGTTGGAGGGTACCTGGTACATGCAGTGACTTGCTGTGAGAACCCTTGTTGTAGCAGAAATAACAAGAACTAATAGGTGCTACATGGATGTGCCATCAATTGCACTCTGTCTACCTTCAACCAGATTAACTATCCATTCTGTTGCATAGAAGTGTAAGCCATTTTCCTTTGGATTTGAGTCAGGAAGCAGGAACTGCCTGTGATTCAGATCCTGTGGGTGTTATAGAGGAGAATGAGTACTGGTGTTTTTGGGGTTTTTTTCCATATCATGACTGTACTGATAGGAAAAGTGTCCATGAAATCTTGCAATCTATGGCTGACAGAGGTGGCAGGGAAATATGACTGTCAGATGTGTCTTGCCTAACACTATCTTGGCCCATAATATTTCTACAGAAAGCAGAGCAATTTTAAGACTTGTATATATTTACTATGACCACAGAAAATTACAAGGTGAAAGCGTGTTTTAGGAAATATGGTTTCTTTTCAGAATCTGTTCTGGTTTTTAAGATATCAAATGCTATTGACATACAAAGCTATATGTATATAATCTACATCCAATTTTCTAGACAACCATAGATACTTGTCTTCTCAAATAATCTGAATGAATCATAGATGTTTATGTTCTGAATTAAAATGAACAATTAAACACTTTAACAATGTCTATTAGAAATTCTACTACAAACCAAAGGCAGCAAAGGGTGACAATACTTTGAATGACATCCATGTGCTCTCCCAATTCCCGATTATTTTTTTTAAAGCTTTCTAAGCACAGCCCAGCTCAATTATGCAGATAATGCATAACCCAGACTGAGACACAGCATGTGGTCATATTGCCCTAAGAGACACTGTGAATAGGGATTTATAGTCTTTATTATCTAGCAGTTTATTTTTACATGGATACATGGACTGCAACCCAGCCTGCAGCCAGCAACATCACTTCACAATATCTGGTCAGCAGCCAAAGGTCTATTCTCATCACCCTGAACTAATAACCCATTATGCCTAAATTGCCTTGGTCTTACTGTGCTGCTGAGCACAGCAATCTGCTCTGCTGCAGAAACATTGGAGTAAAACTCACCAAAGTCAGTCAGACACATGCTCAAGATCAATCCCATAGTCAAGCACATTGCTGCAAGAGGCCAGCATGCTCAACATCTTTCAGCTTTAAGCAATAGCTGCATTTTGCCTTTCAAATCATGGCAAGTATAGGTCTGAAACTACTTTTTGCTGTCCTAAAACTGTATTTTCTGACTTTTCACATAGATTAGATTGAATTAGCTTAAAAAGCTCTTTTTGGCAAAAGAGAGTACAGCAGAAAGAGGCTATTGAGAAATATATTTGAAGAACAAGTCAGCCAAAATAATCTGTGGAGCTCAGTAAACAACATCATACAATCACTATTACTGAACTTGAAATGAATTCACTTGTCTCTGGAAGCATCTCATCTGTTTAATTTCTTAAAACAAAATGCTCATCAAGTTTTACTTCAAAGAAACAATATCTAAATGCTGAAGAACAATTTAGGGATTTTGTTGCCTCCTGCACTGAGCACTACTCTGTCTCCTCTATAATAGACATTGCTTCTTGGATGAATTCTCACATTTGGAAGCAAACTCTAACCCAGATGGATGTGAATAAGGCAGGTTTGGCAGGAAGATACTTGCACATAGCTGTAAATTAGTGAGGGAAGACACCACGTCATCACATATGATTCAATAACCCAAAAAAGAATCTCACCTCAGACTTTACAATAAGCTAGACATGTAAATATACTCATTTTGAGTAACATGATTTTAAAATTTCTCTGTTCACAAATTAAAACATAAACCAGTCTAATTTTAATACTTCTGTGGTCAGAAAACAAGGAACAGTATAAAACAGTACAAAATTCTAATTTTTGTTTTAATATCTAAAGTCATGCTGTTTACTTAAAGCTACATTTTGAAGTCATCAGGTAACTAGACAGCAGTGGTATCATATGATTTAGGCAAGTCAGAACTAACAAGCATAATGAGGATGGCAAATACTTAATTTTCACAGCAAGCTGTTTGTAGTCACATTTGTATAAAGAAGGAAAATCCTTTCCCAAAAATACATGATCAGTAGATTGTAATAGTAAGTGCACCTGAGAAAGTAGTAATTCACATTTTGAAAGAAAAATACTTCTCAAAATCAAATCTATCAAACTTTCTATTTGTCAAAGAATCTACTCAAATTACCTGGTTTTGCTTTGTTTGTGTTTTCTTTTTTTTTTTTTTTTTAAATTCCACAGCCCAGCAACCTTGTTTTCCTGGGCTAGTATGTGTCCAAATCATATAATTTAAAAATATAACTAAAATTCCAGTAGCAAAGGTTTTGTGACAGAGGTGAAGAGGACAAATAATAGTTCACATCAATACTACCTTGAAAAAGAGGTAGTTTTTCAAATCCCACAGTCAGGACCTGAGTTCACTTACTACTTCTAATTTTGTGGGTTTTTTTTCTTTTCCACATGTTTAGAAACTGTATACAAGAAGTTTATATCTCTAAGCTTGCTAAATAGGTACCAATCACAGAGAATCAAAGACGAAAAACTACAATGTTTCGCATGTGCCATTAGCTTCTATGAAGACACAATAAAAATGAATGTGGTAAGTCTACCAAGGAGTTGTGAGACCTGATGCTCCCAGTCAGAAGTATCACAACTTTTTCCAGATGGTGTTGATCTATTTATTTGGGAGAAATGCAAGCAGCCCCAGACAAGGATAAAATGTATCTCTTCGAGGAAACGTACCATCATGTCACAATACTTTCTACTTTAATGTCTCATCTTTTCAGCTCAGTTCTATTTGCAGATCTATTCAGCATAGATTAGAAAACCAGATACAGCAGAATGGAGTTTAAACCCAAGACAGCTATCATTTGCATTTAAAAGAAAAAAAAATAAATCTATGTATGTAAAGGCTTCAAAACACGACTCTGTGAAAAAAAACCCAAAACTAATTTCCATAAATGACTCCATTTGTTTTTTTAAGGTAAGAGAATAAATAGAAGTTCTATCTGTTACAGGAAAAAAAAAATTATCCCCAGCTGATTGCCAAACTCACATTTATCAGAGCAGCATGAATCAAAGCACGTTGTTTTGTCTTGCTTTCACTGAATTTTGTTTAAAAGTTTATTTTTCCCTTAGTTGTCATAGAAACATGTACAGAGCAAATTAAAGCACATAAAGCACTGCTGACAAAAAAATGAAGTTGTTCCTGCTCAGGCTGTGCTGATTAATGCTTTCTGGGATGCTTAGGAAACAACGGCATTCGTGTATCATTTGGTACTAATTTAAAAGCACATTTTATGACACTAAAGCTTTATACATCAATTGTCCAGCTACTACTGAAATGTTCATTAGTTTTCCCAGAACTCAACAAGCCATTTCAGATTTTAACATTTTTCAGCATTTGCAATGGCTCAAAATGCAACTCCTAGAGAAGAGCCAAAAATAAGATTAATAAGAAACTCAAAGACAGTGAAAGAGAAAAAAGAGAGAAGGGACAAAAAGAAACAGATAAAGAGTGGAAGGAAGAAAGAAGCACAAGCTTATTGATTTTGTTTTTAAATTTTAGCATTGTTCCATGTAAATCTTCTTTCTTTTTTTTTTTTTTTTAAAAAAAAAGATCAAGGAACTCACTCTCCTATAACGAAAAGACCCCAGACTCCCCTTTCCTATGGCAAGTTCTTTCCCTTTGTGCTGTGAAAAACTGAAGGGAGATACATATCTATAGCTATATAGATAGGTATATACATACAAGTAATCTTATGGTAGTCAAAAAAGGAGACGATTGGAATACCTGAAGTATTCCTGTTTAAATAGCTGTGGCACAAAAACTGTGTTCAGCTGACTGTACTAGATCTCTCCTAGGAGCTGCCACAACTTCCAGCATCCCATGTTTGACTGCAGTGTTAAAGTGCCTCTTCCAAATGCCAAATCTTTGCCAACAAGTTACCCCATAACCATACCCAGTATTCTTAGGAAAGCCCTGAAACATTATCCATCAACCCTTCCCATAACCTTCTGACCTCCTGTTCAGATCTCCACAAAACACTCCCCTTACTGCTTTCCTTTAGTGTCCATAGGGGTTACTCAGCACACGAGCAGATGGTGAGAGTGCTACTTGCAGAGCTAAGTTAGACAACAGCTGGAGACTGAGTGGAGAAGAAGACATATAAGCACCAACTTGGGGGAACAGACACCGAGGCTGTGTTTTCTCCTCCACCTCTACTACATCAGCCTCTATGGAAGAATGATAGTAAGCTTGAATTCACTCCTCCTTTGGCAGTTCTGGGTGTATTTCGGTAGTGTTCACGAGTGGGATTACCTAACACCTTTCATGCAGTGTGATAAACTGAAGGTTGGGAATTAGGGAAATGGAGTGATGTTTCCTCTGAGAAAGATCCCTGCTGATACCAGCCCTGAAGAAGCTTCACTTTGTTTTCTCTCACTGGCATTTATGGCCATTCCTGACTTCCATGCCACTATAACTTCAGAGACCCAACAGTTGTTTGTTCTACAAATTTAAGAATTTACATTGAGGTTGACTTACTGCCAGTCAGTTACCATCCAGGATATTCTGGAAAATGTCAGAAGTTGAAGCAGCTGCAGGCTTACAAAAGGTAAAAGCGACACAAGGATGTTGTGATGTGGGCTACATGACGCAGGATAGTGAAGGACTCAGTTGCTTCTAGATGTGAATTGTCCCAGCTGAATGGCACAATGCAGAGAGTAAGAATTCTTCAGGTTCTTAGTTCTAGCATATCTGGTGTGACACTCATCACGTGGACCTTAATAGAAGATATGGCCTAAACAGCACTGCCCAGGCCACAGAAAAGCATATGGAAGCAAGGCAAACATTGTTTAGGTCCCATAAGAGCAGTACAGTCAGTACGGACATCTCGTATTCAAATTCAGCACACAGGAGTTTGAATCTGGGCTTGATGGCTGATATTTTCAATGGCTCATTAGGCAGATTAACTATAAATTTTTCTATACCATTAATGCTCAGCAGGCCCTGATTAGTAAGCAGCACCCTATCAATTTCTACTCCACTAGAGCACCTGAACACTTGAAATCACACAAGAAAGCAACCTCAATTGAAAATGTCAGATTTCAGAATTACAGCAAATGCAATATTAATCAAACCCTAAATATCAACATTCTGACTAAAGGTGGGGGCAGGAATCACCATGGTCTTTTCAGGTTATTCTCAACATTTGTACTGACTGAAGTATAGTTTTTATATGGCTAAAACTACATCCAATGTACTTAATAATTTTAAACCACCCACTACATCAGTAAAAACCACTCTATTACTCTCAGTATAACAATCCTCTCTTAGTACTGAATGTGCACATGTGGAGATGGACGGGAATTTGTTAAAATGATAATCCAATAAATCACATGTAACATGATTTACACCTCACAAAATCCATCAGTTTTGAATCAAACAAATGTTTTCTTACTGTTTTAGAGTGAAATGGTTTCTGAAAGTGAGATATAAAAGCCATATCTGAAGGATAATTGTTAATTTTGTATTCTTTTATCAAATAAAGAAAAAAAGCAATATCCTGCTGGTTACTGAAGACTATAGAAACAAAGTTCACTCCAGGTGGGTATTATGTTGTGGAGAAAACAGTGGATAGTGACGGAATTGGTAAGAGTCAAAATTACAGGATGTTAATATTTAACATTTTAATTATTTGTATTTAATCAAGGAGGGAGTTTGAATTCTGAGTTGCATAAGCACATGAATGGCATAGATAGTTTTAATTGCACACACATCTTTCCACAATAGATTGTGCTCACAGCAAATACCATCCAAAGCATTTCAGAGTGCATGGATGCTATAGGCTGGCAACACTTGCAACTTAGCCTACCGAGATGTTGTCATCACTGACCTAAAGTTTGCCTTATGCTCTTGACACTGGTTTTAAGATTCACAGAATCACAGAACCAATTAGGTTGGAGAAGACCTCTGAGATCATCGAGTCCAACCTATAACCAAACACCACTGTGTCAACTAGACCATGGCACTAAGCGCCACATGCAGTCTTTCCATAAACACCTCCAGGGATGGTGACTTTACCTGGGCAGCCCATTCCAATGACTAATCATCCTTGCTGCAAAGAAATTCTTCCTTATGTCCGACCTAAAACTCCCCTGGTGCAGCTTAAGACCATGTCCTCTTGTTCTCTAGCTGTTTGCCTTGGAGAAGAGACCGACCCCTACCTGGCTACAACCTCCTTTCAGGTAGTTTCAGAGAGTGATAAAATCTCCCCTGAGCCTCCTCTTCTCCAGACTTAGTGTTGTCCTCAAATTTGCTAATACACAGAGGATTCATTTGGTTTCTCAGAAGAACATAAGCAATGTAAATACTGTTTTTACCAGCTTGTTGACTCAGCAGTGAGGGGGGGAACGTGTCCTCATTCTCTTCCTGACCTCAGTTTGACGTCTGGCAACGACTTGACACTTGACACAAGTAGTCCTTAAGGGAAATAAAAACCTGTCACTGCTACTGTCACATGCCCTTGCTGTCCTCTAAGTAAACATGGAGCATGCTGACAGAGCAGACATCTGCATTTCTGTTTTTCAGGCAGAATTACTATGCCAGTAAACAGACAACATTACATTCTAGCCCCCAGATTTTCTTGGAGGACTAAAATTATGTTTAAATGTTATTATTCTTAATAATGCTTTTCTTGCATTTATGTCATCCAGTAATTACTTTTAGCATCACTTTTGCAGTGAATGCCAGCTGTAACTTGGATCCTATAAATACAAGCACACAGTTCAGACAATGTTTCTGAAACTAATAGAGGAAAATTCCTCAGGTAAGTCCTTCTGACAAAAGCTGTCTCAAATGCTAAGCACAACCCAGTTATAGGCTTTTTTATCAAAAAACTCCTGTTCTGTAAAGTCCTCAAAAAAAGCACTTTTCATACTCAAACTCTTTACATGATTCCAAGACTTGGTACCTTAGAGAGAGAGTATTTCTTTAACAATCCATCAGATCTGTGAGAATGTTTGTAATGACCATAAACTCACTGCTTTTTCTGTTCTTCAAATCACCAAAATCAGGGAAACATCTGAACTCTAATAAATAATTCAAAATTCTTAATTCAAAATACCAAAACATTCGATTCTTTAAAAATGAAAAATCCAAGTTATCTAATAGCACAGACTGCATCTGTTTCAAATCACTCCTTATTTAGCCACATATCTGCTAAAAAATTTTGAAGAAAGCACTCTTATTAACTCCAACAGGGAAAGAGACCTAACTTTGTGCTAGAACACATATACACTAAAATATGAGCCCATATACAGATTAGTGAATTCCAGTTTCAATTTAATTGGCAAATTGAAAAAGTATGAACATATGTAACTTGACATCCTGATATTCCTCTGCAAAGAAAAAACTTTCTTTCAAGTATTTAAAGTTCAATATTAAATACTATTTGTGCATACTAACTCAAAGTAAAGACAAGGCTACTCTAGCCTGAAAGACACTTTCAGAGTTACTCTTATTTGCTTTTCAAACAGTGATTTAAAGAATATAGCTTATTAATCACTTCAGCTTATTATTAAGCTTGTTAAATACAATTTTCAAAGATGCAGAATCTATTTAATTTAAAACACTATACTGAATTTTGAAAAAGAATTTTTTTCCTATATCCTACATAAACTAGAGTAAAAATTTGCATGTGGCTTTTAAGATCTTTCAAATAACTTTTCAACATGCTCCAGCAGATTTCTGTGCCAGATGGATGTGGATCAAGAATGCAAGAACATATGGCAGAAGTAGTAACCAATATCCTCCTAGATGTGTATAATGATTCATTTCAAAATGTATATCCCAGGGTTATTAATAGGCTCTTTTCTAAGTTTCATATTTTTAAAAGGCTGAGATTTAGAATAATGCAGTTTACTCCTGTTTTCTCCAGTAAAGTACCAGCCCAGCAGAGTCAAACTGATAACTGTTCAGAATGATTTCAATGTTTAGTTACAGTCTTTCAGGCAGCAAGAGGCAATGAAATCATCTTACATCAGCACATGTTCTGGCATCCTCAAGTAAACTTCACCCACCCTGTTTCGCTGTCAACCAGTGATGTCAATAAACAACTAGAAATAAAGGGCTTTGCGTTGCTTTAATTTACATGTTTGCAAATAATGACGTATTTAATGTGAGTCAATATGCACACTGGCCAGACTGTAAATGAAACCAGGAGACAATGCCTTCATACTGCTCTTGGACTCCTTCAAATACATGAGGTAAAGATCTTTCATCAGGTCTTTCAGCACTCATAAGACCCTCGTTAGTGAGTTCCTCTCTGTAGTCTTTAGTACACTTATTAGTTCTACACCTTACTTTCGGAAAACAAAACAAAACAAAGAACATCAAAACAAAACACCAAACCCCACAACAAGGAATAAACAAGATAAGGGAGAAATTGGTATTACTATGTTTCATAAGTCAAATTCACACCCTTCATCTCCATGGCTTCTTCATGATGACTCATAAAGCAGCAAGTGCTAGATTTTTTAAAAGCATTCAGTACTTACAGATAATACTGTCATTAAGGAAAAGGTGCCACAAAAACCTCCTGCTCAAATGCACTAGTAGATGACAGACTTGGCTTCTCAAATCTTATGTTACTTAAGGCCAGATGATCTAAATTAGTTCTTTGGGATGTAGCCATGCACAACTCTTAATGTTTGTCTTTCAATATCCTCTGGCATTTTAATGACGTGTAAGTAATAGCTTTGAAGCAAAGAACTATATTTGTTTCTCAGAAATCCTAATTTTAGAAGAAAGAATCAATATGATGTCTTAATGTTTCCTTTTGTCATTTAACTCCACTCATTATTCACAGGCTCAACAAACCAATGCAACTGGTCACTATCTAATCTATTTCATTAGTGAAGGGGAGAAGTCCATTCATCCTCCTTCTGTAAGTTCTTTCTGCAATGCCCTTCTCTACCCATCCATCCAAGCATCAGGGATATAGTTTTGGTTTTGTTTTGTTGCTAACAGCCTATTTTTTAGAACTAGTACTTAGAGCTAGTCTTAGGAAAATAAACCATTTTTATTTGAGAGAATGCTCAAAATTAAAGATGTATTTTTATTTTTCATTGTATTTCTCTTGATTTTTCCCTTAATGTGCTCCTACTAGTTAATGTCAAACTATCGATGTTTACTATAAAGTGGATGAACTGAGGAAATACGACAAAAATTCAAAACAGTTGCACCTTTGGACTTTCAGAAGTGCTTTGGCATCCAAATACCCAATTTTTCAGCTTTAATGGCTTTACTGCTGTGGCTACTCAGCCCTAAGTGCTAAAAAAGCTGACAGACTCACACTTTACTCTCTGCTACCGGATAAAGCATTTGCAGATTGATATCTGATTAGCATACAGCCTTCTTTAGTTTAAAGCCTTCTTTGGTCTAAAGAGTTCAATGCCAGCAGCTCTGCAACAGGATAAGCATTTTAAGCACCCAGCGAGATGAATGAGCTTTGAAGAACAGGTGAAAACCTATATTGTTGTAGCTTCACTATATTTGAATTGAGCAACCAACAGCATCTAGATATAACACCAATACACTCCGTACATCAATATGTGTTATTGGAACTGGAAAATTCCAATTATCTTGGTGATAAAATGATCGAGCTTAAAAAGGAAAAAGAAAGAAAAACCCACCATCTGATACACTGTACTCATCCCATTTTCCATCCAGAAAAGAATTCCCTTCTCTCTGAACTGCTAATGTGGTAAATCATCATTTACCTGCCCCCTTCAACACTGGCTTGCAAACCAGTGCAATTAGTCTGTTGCAATGCTCTATGTTCAGTATACTGTCTCTCAGAAATAAAAGGAGCTGTGAAGAGCTGGAGAGCTAAATCATTACTATTCTGAACCACAGCACCACAGAGATAGGTAAGTTTAAAGAGTACATATTATTTCCACAGTTTTGCCGTAATTACAAACTTGATCTTTTGATGTTTTTTGGCTCCTACTGCTTATTTTTTGAGAAAAGGACATTTCAGGCTGGGACTTATGAAAGCTTTTTTGACATAACTTCCTACTTTGAAAAGTCAATTTGTTCAGGGACAGCATTTAGAGGAATGGAACATAACTAAGTCCAGTATGGTTCTGATGTGTCAAGTTAAATGGTAGGTACCCTTGTGTTTCTGGATGTTAGTGATGTTTATGGAGAAATCACCTAAAGCCATGGTAGCCAACTAGCTATAAAAATGATGTTGAAACACAAGATTTTCTGGCTTGTTCCTTTCTTCCTACTAAGGGACTAACAATACGACTAACATTTTAAAATTTTTATTGCTGTCTACATAGTATGTAGATAAGGGTAAATATCTGAAGCTTCTTTCCATTATTATGGTAGAAACAGAAAGTTTCTGAGTGTACTGATTTACATTTCACTCAACAATATGTTACTCAGAATTTTTTTAATTGGACAAGTTTACAATGCACCGTATTACGTATGTGCTAAAGATGTTCTTTTTGAAGTCATAAGTCAAATCTTAAGAGTTCAGACATTTATAGTTTATATGACTTGAGGAAGCAGTATAATTTATTCACACAGTTACAACTACATTAAGCAGGATTTGCATGAATAGGGAAATGTTATATAACCCCATGGAAAAGATGTAATGTGTTGAAAACTGTGTAAAGAAATCTAAATATTTTCAAACATAATTTATCAAAAGATCATAATTATTTGATCACTCAACCTGTGAAAAAGATATGTGAATTCATATAATTTTTCCATGCCATAAAATTTACCACTACTTATCAAGCTTTAGGTTGACAATGTGCAATGTTGCACGTGCTTTAGGCAAAAAGGTATTTCACAGCTTAATATTACTAGTGTTTGCTTTTTTACAAGCATGGCAGAAATTAATAAAAAGCATTAGAACAACAAATCTGGCAAATAGTATAGCATAGAATGGTTAAAGTGTCTTCTTGCACATCTTTTCCTGAAACATCTCTGTTAAATCTTGATTCTAACTCATACTGGGAAAAACTGTGCAAGTGAGGAAGACTGGAGACATAAAGGAGCCTTGGTTTTTTAGATAAATTATTTCTTTTTCTTACCTACTGTAAGCTCAGATTGGTCTTATAACTGGCAAACGTTTCTCAGATAGAGAGAATATTAGCCTGTGATCCTTTGCAATCTGTCATTTATGTAACCAGTCCTTCAAGATCAGAATCCTAAACTTTAAGTCCTATGGAACTATTTCTGCAATGCAGAAAAAAGTTATAGAAGAATCTTTTTTAACTTCTATAAGAGAAGACACTGAGTTTCAACATATGTACACAATCTTCTGTATATATTAAATACCTAGAGCCACAAAATTTACACTGTGTCTAATTGTGTTGGTGCCATATAGAACCAAAACATTTTATTTTCTGAAGCTATATTAAGATGGTGTTAAGCTAGATTTCATATTTACAAGACATACCGTACTTGATGTCAATTAGAAAAACATTGGCTAGAGGAAAACTCATGAATGACTAAACTGAAATACATTCAGAAACTGTCTCAGCATAGGAAAAACTGCCATGACTCAGGCCATGAAATCAACATTTGCCGGGTTCACACATCTTCAGACATAACACAGTACACAGGATTAAAACATAAATACATTTCCTTGTCCATCATCTGGACAACTCATACAAAAATAGTGTAGACAGACAGCCATAATTTGCCAGAATTCACAACACTTTTGTCCATGCTGGAGACCCAAAACGCAGGGATGAAGCACGACTTTGTATAGGCCTAAAGAATAGGCTCTGCTTTATACAAGGAGAGCATCTGGTAATAGCCATCTTTTCATTACATAAGAATTGCAGTATTTTTGCAAATTTTTTCTATTTGCTTAATTATCTTCCTGTAGAACAGAATTCAAACACACAAAGTATTAGTTCCAGATAAGCAACAGAGACAAGGTAATTATATATGGATATTTTCTGCTTAATTTTCAGGGTACTTAAATTTCCATCAATTTTCAGGTTATGGTGATTTCATACCTAGTATACTGCTGTTATTTAAAAACTGCAAAATTACATCCATTTTCCAATAGAAAGCCTCCATGTAACCTATATGAGCTTTTTGCTCTTTTTGCTTGTGCCAGTAGTGTTACCAGCGCTCTTCAGTATGCAGCACATATGTTCCTCTTATGTTGTGCATGGTTATTTTTCAAGTAGGTTCTCAAAGCAGATGTTCAAATATTCTGTAACGTTCCCACGGAGACTGCAGGTTGAATTGCTGCCCTCCATTTGATCCCGCTAAGGGAAAACCCTGCTTCACAGATAACAGTTGACACATAAAGACATTTGGATGACCTCCTCTTCCCTCAATCAATACTTATTATTTTTAAAAAAAAACCAATTTCACTGGGTTTGAAACTGAAGAAAACAACAACAAATGAACAGTTAGATTGGCTGTTGCTAGAAAATGTTTCTGAAAAAGGGACAAATTTATTGTGTGGGAAAGAGCTGAACATTATTTCTGTAATGAAATGGCTTGCTGAAGAAAAATAATGATTTGCCAACAGCGCACCAGTGCTCTAGGCAGTAGTCAAAAAAGCAGCACAAATACTAGGAATTGCTATGAAAGAAAAAGTGGGGACAAAACATTACATCACATAAAAAAATATGCTTCTTGTACCCCTTGAACACCTTTCTCTCCTATTCCCCAAAAGGACACAAAAGAACTGCAAAAAGTCAAGCAAAGGTAAGTAACACTTTACAAAGGAACAACTAAGTAGCCTAGGACTGTTCAACTTCAATAAAGAGGAGTTAGAAGCCTGCAAAATTATACATTTCATAGACATGGTAGAGAGTTGCCTGGACTATTCGCTGCCCCTGTCTACACGAGCACTGGGAATGTTCAAGTTAAACTAAGAGATACAGGCTTGAAACAAACCAAAGGTTGCAATGTATTGTACAGTGCTACACTGAATTCTGTAACTCCTAGCTGGAAGACACTAGATGCACAAAGTTCTGTGGGTTCAGAGGAAGAGTGTGCAAGGTACTATTAAACCTTACTAAATAGGAACCATATCAACATGAAATACCTAAAATGTCTAAATGATACAAAGCTCAGGAAATCCTGTGAGTCAAGGTACAGTCAGAGAGCAAAAGAATACTCTGAGAATGTATTATATCCCCTTACACTGTTTTTTATTCTTTTTCAGGCATCAATATATGCACACTCTAGAGTCAGGATATCATGCTATGCAGTTGCATAGTCTGAACCAATACAGCTATTTTCATATTCCGAAATTTTCCAAAAGACAAGGACAGGTTCTCCCCACAGGGTGGAATTAAAAAAACTAAACTGTATAGACAGACAGAAAAATATTACAGTAGAAAAGCATAAATCCTAGGGTCTAGTAGAGTAATCTCTGCTAGTCTGTCACTTGTAGGGTGAGCAGCAACTTGAAAATCATCTACTCTGTATATTTAAACAAATTTTGCCATAGAGGGTGTCTCTAGAGCTCAGAAGTTTCCTGTAAAAGCTTTAATTAGCTATATATTCAAGTCTGGCTTTTTGTTGACCAGAACAGAGAAAACTGACCGACTACAATGAGGAATACAGCAAGGCTGCTGCCAGCAGAGTGATGGTTAGATCACACAGCAGTGAGGAGAATACCCAGATACTTAGACGGTGACTTCACCTGCATTCTGGTGGGGTGTTAATAATGCAACAGTCAGACAAATGATCTGGAATGATGCTGCATCTGAAATGAGACGGTGCACTAACACATGACTATTAGCAGAAGCTCAGCACTGCCTGGCTGCTGGATCTAAGTGGGTTTGCTTTCAAGCAGTTAGGAGGCAGGGGGAAATCCTGTATGGAGCTACTCTCACTTTTTCACATTCCAGATGCATTTCCTGTGAGTCTGTTTACAGACCTACTTACCTCCTAGCATGAAAAATTTTGGCAGATCTTGGGTTATTTCAGTACAGATCTGGGCTTTTTTTTTAAGTCTTGCAGATTGGTTCCTGTTTTGAAAGTTTTGCCACATTGATTAGTGTTAGTGTGCTCTACCTACATCTATCTTTAGGCACTGTAATACTGACAGAAAGGATCTCACCTCTGTTTCTGAGATGTCAAAAATATAAGCAACTCGACAGCAGAGAAAAAACATAAATTTGCAAAAAACATGCATGTGGCAATCCTCTATGTAACATTTTCCCTTACTTGACTGCAGACACATGATGCTTATCTAATGCATAAGAACGCATTTGCTACCATTGGCAGGTGTGAAAGGCATTCTTTCAAAGAGTCAAATTGATGTACAAGCATTTGGCTTTTTTTAAATGTATGCAAACAAATGACATAGTTATCATGAAACATTCTTTTATAGACTTGTAACAGAGAACGTATCTGCTAACTGAACAAATAGGTTCACACATTTGCTAGCACTATGGGATTGCGTTATATATTAGAGCTTATTTTGGAAGATCTTTGTTCTAACTTCTTTTGAGGTCTGTGTTACTGTCAAGAGCCAAGAGTTTTGACAGCTGTTGCCAGCTCTATGTGGTTTGTTTAAAACAATAAGGAAGTTGCCTAGCAACATCACATCACACATTTGGTACCCTACAGTATCTCACATTCCTAGCTACTCTGCACATCCTCACAACTTAAAGGGACACTGTCAAGTTACTAACTTTACATGAAAAGTGGATTTACTTCTCTTTCACCCGTAATTAGATATATGAGGTGAGAGAAAGAAAACTGACAATAATAAAATATTGTTTGCAGTTTCTTTGCAGCAATGTTTGGGGTTTTTTAAGTCCAATCAGTAATATCTGGTATCACTTGGGGCCATACTCTTTGGCTTAAAAATAATTTAGTAAAAAGCAAACTTTCTTAAAGAATTTTACCTGACTAACATAGATCTTATAATTTTTTTTTCCTCTGGTACATACAATTTCTATCACACACATGATAAAATATGAAGTTACTGTCAAAAATCTATTGTTAATTTTTTCTGTTAGGAGGTATTTGTAATAAAGTCTGTAAGAAAGACTTGTATGGCCTTCAAACCTCATCCAAAGTCATAGTTGGTTTATAGTCCTTTGCTTCTATGAACAGCAGTCCTAGTTTGGGAAAAGGTCTCAACCTGTTCTAATACACCCTTTATACAAAACATTTCTGCAACAGTCATAGAGAAAAGTATTAAGAAGAAAAGCAAACAAAAACAAGGAGTAAGAAAATCATTAAGAGAGGTGATGAAGGCATATTCTGCTCAACAGAGGTGAAATGCGATACTGTAGATGAAAGGAAAAATTAATACAATGAGGAAAAAAAAAGGAAGATAAATCATCATCATGACGCATAGGTTTTTTCAAGGGTATTTTTATATATTTTGTTTGTCTTTTAACTGCTGCAAAAGCACTGGAAAGAAGAAAAATATACAGCACAGCCTTCAAAAACAATAAAAATACTGTAAGGTATGTTAAAGTATTTTCTCTTTTCAAATAGATGCACTCGCAATGTAAAATAATGCAAATGAATATGGAAATTGTTGCTGCTCTCAGGCATCTGGAGAGTTGCCAGCACAATATTCAATCTGTTACTATTCAGAACTTACAGAGATCCCCCAAAAGAGACCAGAGTAATTGTGAAGTATAGACAAAAACACAGTTACACATTTGTGAAGTTGGGAGTCATTAACCTTGTACTTCAATGTCTAATGCCATTTGGGGAAATATGTGGTTCCAGTGGTTCAAAGTCTTTGGCTATAATTTGGGACCAATTGACTCAAAGGGTATAGCTGTACAAGCACATTGCTTACTAGCTAGCTAAGATACGGATTCAAAACATATTGCGTTTCTTTTGGTATCCATAAGAAATGCCCTACTTTCACTATGAGGTTCATGGTGCCAATTTCATGGGTTTTTCATAAAGCATAACCTTTTTCCTACATTTCATATCACACAGCTAATAGTTTTCTTATGATATTCCAAATACCTCTGACCACAACATTTGTATTAATTTTTCTACACCTTGCATACAACAATTTTGCAATGTTACTATTGCAGCTAAAATGCAGAGATCCTAAAAGAAAGCAAAAGACTTCCACTTGTTCAAATGATTCAATAGCAATACCTGGGCTGATAATGGGGAAATTTTTTTTGTCTGTTTGCTCATCTCTTGTTTAACCATTGACATGAGAACTCAAAAAGGCATTTCACAGATCCATTGGCAAATAATGAGCCAAGACTACTGAAAGAGAGGACTGAAAAAGTGGACTGAAGTACTGCTTGGTTTTGTTAAAGGCTTCTCCCACAGCAGAGCTTTGGAAAGCAAGAATTAGTGCTACTGAGGAGTAGTCATATTTTCACTGAATACATCCCAGAAATAGCAGCTGTATTCCTCACCCCTGCCACAAAAACCACAAAGCCAAGGACAGATCCTCTCTCTGCTCTACATTTTGGATGTGCCTCTTTACTCTTCACCTCTGCTTTCTGTCGGTACTAACCAGGGCCAGATCTCTTGTCCTTGGAGCAGTAACACTCAACTTGGTAAGCAGGCTGCTGTGGACTATCTAACTACAAGGTCAAATCCTCTACACATAACATCAGTATGAGGAAAATGTCAAAATTCAAACTGTAATCGCATGGCATACATGAAGAATAAATTCTGTAGGAAGAAATTCAGATATGATTCTCTTCAGTTTCTGACCATTGACTTCTTGCATTTCCCCAGTTCAAACTGCAGCAGTGGAGTGTACTACATGTACAAAAGCTACCAATTTCAAATACTACTATTAAAGATACCACAGCATTTCTATTGGAAAGTGTTAAAATAAAAATCCCTAGTCGAAATCTAGCTCCAAACATCAACACTAGCTCTGCTTTTAAGTCCATTCCATAGTGATTATAACACAAGGTATGCTCATGTCTGTTTTTTGTTATGGTCATCACAAGGCAGGGATGGGGGATGAGGGCAACATCTGTTTGTTTATAAATTTTTGCTGGAAAAAAAAAAGAGAGAGATACATACTTGCAAAGAAACCAAGCAGAAACAAAAAAAACCCAAAAAAACAAACGTCTCACCACATCAAATTTTATTAAATTTCTTCCTCTCCCTCCCATTTTATTTTTTAATTAGGATTTATTGGAAGCTCTCAAAAGTGAATTACCCCTCAAAAAATATGATTCCTAAAAAATTGTCTTCAACCTGTTGGGGTATTTTTAAAGCATTATCAGGTTTTGCAAAAAGTATCAAGTTCCTTAAATGTAACCACGGTGCCATTAGATGGCTGCTCTGAAAACTATTGCCATATCCCCCTTTCTTGCACTCCTACTGTAAGACACTGATTCTCTGGATCAGACCTAGCTGTGAATCACAGCTAAAGAATGGGATAAACAACTGCTACAGCAACACCAGAGGGAAAAGAGCTCTGTTTAATGTTCAAAGGCCTTACCTGAACTAATGAGCAGAGATTTATTTCTGATGTATCATTTGAGGTACTTGGCTAATTAACAATGCATAGAGTTGTTTTTGGTTTGGGGTTTTTTTTTTTTTTCAGGTAGGCCAATTGAGTGTACAGTTATAAGGTACCTTTATTGCTGCATATAGGACAAGTATTTGGTTCGCATGCAGACTCAGAATCTATTTAATGGCCAGAAGAATTTGGATCTACATATTAGCTTCCAAGCAATCACACTTTTACAGGCAATTATTACAGTTATAGCAATATAACAAAGCAAAAATAATACAAGACAGTAATATATACCTACAAATATGAGTGGCTGAAGCATTCAAGTTATTCAATCTCAGTAATTTTATCTCTAAATGGATACATTCTGTAATACTATGTATACTATACTCTTTTTCATCTTACTAATCAAAAATAACATTATGAATATTAATACTTAATTATAGCCTCATTAATGAGTTTTAACAAATGTAAAAATCAAGGAGAACTACTTGTTTCACTTACTGGAGAAGTGAGTTACTTTCAAGAGGTGATACTGATACTTAATTTTGAATTGAATATTAAATGAAAAACTGAAGCCCCCATCACTTAAAAAGAAAAAAAAAACATTTCCCAACTTATAGTTAAGAAAAAATGATCCTGTTATTTAATTTTCAGGGTCTGAGGGAAGGAATATCATCCGGGAAATAATGGCAAAAGTCTGTTTTATGTTCATATGATGAAGCAGCATTGGGGACTGAGGGATTATATCACACTATATCAAATTAGGTCAGTAAAATGAAGCCAGATGTCAGAAGATGAAGCTCTTGAAGTGCAACGCCATATAAAAGTGTCATAGAAGCTCAGCAGGTACATAAATATCACTGAGGATAGCGCCACTTGCTACTTCAGAGGACACAGAAAAAATTAATCTGAGCATATTTAGCTATGTATCAAAGCTAATTGCGTGCCATCTGGAGAATGGAATTATGTGAAGAAAGAAACAAAAGAAAGGGTTAAAATCAAAGCAAAATTCAAGACTTTCTGAAAGAAGGTAAGCAAACAGTGAGAAGAAAAAGAAGAAGTAGAAGTAGCAATGACAAATGGGTTGGTGTCACATACAGGAAAATTCAAAGGTAAATCAGAAGATTAGACAGCTGCAGAGTAAGAAAATACTGGCAGTTTATCAAGTCAATGCATTCTGTAGACCATAAGTGATGCTTTATTCAGCCTTCTCTTAAACTTCAGTAGTGATAAACTCCGGCACCTCTTGTGACTTTAGTTGTCCCACCTCTTCTCTTGCCAGTTTCTCATAAATATTTTTATTTAACTGTACAATTTATGTGAGAGTTCAAATAAAGAATGGCAGGTAAATAAGTTTTAAAAAGCACATACTTAAGTTGACCTTAGGTACTCCAACTCTTCCCCCACAAAAACCCTGTGATTCTGTAAACTCTCCATCAGTGGCTCCTTAGTCATAGACGTGTCTGAACTTTTTAGGTCATCTTATGTTTTTCACTTCAAGACTTCCTAGAGCCTATAATTATGCTTCTAAGAGCATCCCAAACTGACACAACCTTGATAGGGACGAGTAGCTCCACGACTAGCTTCTATACAAACTCATTCAATTTGTATTTATTTTTATCAAAGCACCATTGCTCATTTATCAAGCTGAACCTGTCAAGAAAGATTCCCTCTCAAGAGAGATTCTGCATCCTGGTGGACTCTAAACGTTCAGTTCCACTTTTGATATGTTGGTTGATTTTTGTAAAGCATATAAGACAGAAAAATGGCAGAGATTACAAGTTTAGATTCTTTTTCTTTTTTTTTTTTTTTCCAATCAGAACAGCTGCAGAATTAGCACATTTCTTTTTTTCCAAAATAAAGCAAAAAATGCTGTTCAGTTTTATGGAAAAAAAGTTTGTGGTCAAGCTGCCTTGACCACAGGGAGAAGTTTTCTCCACCTCTGAATAAGGACTTAACATGGATTTTTTTTCCTTCGTGTTTCCTTTAGGTTAGCTGTGGAAATTAAAGCTTTCAAATGCTTGTTGCTTTGGCTGCTATGGATCCTCCTAGACTTCATTTAGGCTTTCATTGCCCATGTGGGAACCTTTTTGCTCCACACAGTATTCCTAATACCCATACACTATTCTAGATCTTAAATTTCTGATCTTAACTTCTCTATGTCAGAACAGTGCCTTATGTTTGATCAAGATGAGTGATTGCCACTATAGATGCATATACCAATTGGGATTATTATTTTTTTTTTATTATTATTATCTGCTTTTGTTTTATTGGGGTTTTTTTACACAAGAGCTAGGGCACTTATTATTCTTTGTTCATTCACTTATAAACCAAACTTATGACCACGAGAAGTAAAATTTAAGGATAGAGAATAGGTTTACACTGGTTATGCTACCACTGAAAAGCTTGGTAGAACTGTATTTACTGCAACAGCTAATTTTTTCCTCTGGAGCAGACTGGTGTGGATCCATTAGGCAACTGGCAAGAAGCAAATTGTATAGATTAATATTCCATGCCCCCACTGCTGGCACCTAACCAACCTGTAAATCTGAATAATTTATGCTTGCCAAATGTGCATTTCTTTTCCTAAATTCCCTTTGAAATAGTGGACATTTCAGACAAAGGTCAAAATTACTTCTTAGGGTAGAACAAGTAAAACAAGCAGAAATGGAGTAGTGAGCAAGAAAATAAGAAGCAAAGCACATTGACTTTGGTTCTTTCTGCACCAAAATAGCTATGCTCTGAAAGCAACCAGTGTTGCAGATGGGAGTAAGAGGAGAGGTATCCTCAAAGATTTTATTCTGTTGCCACAATAAACTGAGAGTGTGCAGACTGTTCTTTCCTTCAAGTGTTAGGGTTTTTTAAAAAAATACAGCCATGCTCATTCACTAATGTAGACAGAATTCAAAGGCTATCTTACAGATCATTCAAGAGACTGCCAAAATACCATTTGAGAGGAGTATGTTCAGTGGTGTAGGTAAGATATTATGTGGGAGACTTAAGCTTAATAAAGATGATGTCTCTCTGAATAGGTGCCCTGATTGGGATACATCTGCAGTTGCTTTCCAGCAATTTAGACACTGCTGAATGAGAGCACTGATGCCTTCAGCACTTTTCAGAAAGGACATATTACAATTTAATTGTTTGAGATTTACATATACCAATTCCATGCTTAAGAGCTCAAAGACATTTATATGCAGCTATCTAAATAATACTCCATGTGTATCCAAGTGATACTGGTGAAAGCCTTTTATTCTATCTGTTTCATCTATGATCAGTTCTGGGGCTTACCTAAGAGCTTCTATCAACTGGGCTGTTCTAACACTGTGTGCTCTGGCATGGATTGTAAATTCCTCAGTGTAAGAAGATCGCTGGCTATCCACATAGTTATTCTATTTACTTATAGACAAAACAACACACTGTTCTTTGCGTTTGCAAGAACCGGCTATAGATGTGGTTTCATTTTCTGATGCTGTTTAAAAGGACAAGGATTAATTGCTTTGCTGATATATATAAGGAACTTCAGCTCATTGAAGTTCATCATATATTGATTAATTTCTGTATACAATGCCCAGAAAGTTTTGCATAGTGTGAGATAGATGACCTACTTTTCAGATACACAAATCCACTCCTGATCACTAACATCTGCATTGGAGTATGCACCGAGGCTGCTACACTTTGACAGCAATCTTGAGATCAGCAGTAGCACTAATGAATTCCTCAAAGCAGACAGGGAAGGTAAAATGTCTTGGTCTACTTATGTACAAGTAAGTTAACGTGGACTGAGAAATTCTTCCTTTCTCTTCACATATTTTGACAACACAAAATTGATGGCATATCTGGAGTAATATATTGACCTTCAAACACTACTCAATACAACATCAACTGTAACATCACAGGAAAGGAATTTTCAGAAATGTTAAGTTTCCCGAAGTTTGTGGCAAAATTGCAGGTAACTTCAGCAGGGGCATAATTACACCAACACTTAGTCTTTATGAAGAAGAAAAAAATAATTTCAAAAACATGCAGGCAGTGCAGCAGAATCCAGCGTCCTGTATTAGCTATTTAGTCTTTTTGTATGACCAATAAGAATATTTTGAACGCTGGGCAAGGAGTCAGCAACAGTTATCACATTAAGCACAAAGCTTCCTTCAGCTAATTTAGTTATCAGGAACCAAAGAAAAACGGGGAACAACTCAAAGTTTGTTATTTGTTTACCAGTTTTCTGTTTCTCAGAACAGCTCAGAGTGGGACTATTTTGACTGCAGGTTTCTCAGAGCAGAATCTCAAAACATCCAGGTCCTTCAAATAATTTAATCTTGGTGGCATAACTAAATAAAATAACATCTTAAGCTGGTGCTTCCAAGGAGGGACCCCAAACAAAGGACACCCTGGGCTTTTATACCCTCACAGTGTAAGCACAGGAGGGTCTGGGGATCATCAGCTCCTGCCCTGTTTCTGGGTATTTGGTCCCCTGGCTGGGTCACAGGTCCCCTTTGTTATGCAAAGGGTAGGTAGGCACTCCCGCTCTCATCACGCAGGGCTCAGCCTGCAGCTCTCACTGCACAGGGAGCTGCCTTCTGCACTGAATGCATTTCTCAACAGAATTTTTTTAGCATATTTCACTCTCAACAGTCAAATTGGTTGACAACATTAATTTACTTTGATTAGACCATATATCTATACATTTTTACATAAGAAAACAAATAAACTTTCTTTCCCCCCGCCTCCCCTCCCCAGTCAGACTGTATGTGTGATTAAGGTTTTAATTCCTGTTTAATACTAATTTTTCATGCCATGAAATGGATTTTGGATCAAACACAGTAACAACTTGCATAAGAAAAAAGCAGGCTCCTATCTACCTTTCTCATATCCCTTCTTCAAAACAAAAACACATCTAGATAGCATATTTTTACAAAACACTGTATTCTAGCAAAACCTTATTTCCCTGAAAATGTGCATCTAGCCTCTGATAGATATATCCCAAATATTAAAAACATAAATGTTTTTTCTACTTCATAAAGATGGCAAATATGCTGATAATCTATTGTCTATTAACTGTCACTTCTTTCAGTCTTTCTGCCAAAACAAAGGTAAGATTACTTTAATAATATATTTTCCTATAGTGCACCTATGGACATATAGGTTATGTCCATTGTGAGCCTGACTTCCTCTCACTGACTGATATTGACTTCATAACGGTCTAACTGCTTCAGTGCATATTTCAGTTTTATCTGTCTATTATTGGCTCACTATAAACATACAATAGCTATAAAAGTAAAATAGCTACCCCTTGAGACTGATTTAATTTCAAGAACATCATTTACTTCTCAAAGTCAAATTAATATTAAAGAGTGTATCATCTTAAGAATAAGGATATTCATAATCATTTAAGGTTTCTGAAACAGCAAGGCCCTAAAAGGAGAGTATTCAGGACAGTCACTCAAATATAATAATATTTATTTTATCATAGATATCACTTTATATTTATTCTCTTCTTATAGAATCCTATGCATAGTTTTTCCTCAGGATGCCATTTTGTTTACTTCTTTTGAGGATCAGAGAACTTTAAATTTAAATGCTTGGTCAAGCAGTATAGTCCTTTCACTGCCAGGAAGGATTATGCCATGCATTATCCATGTGCCCTGAGACATACATTTGCAAAGACAGCACTTCTTAGCTGAGGAAAAAAAAAAAAAAAAAGAATTATAAGACCAAGACTAATGTCCCTTTGGGAGAACAAGAGAAACAGGAAGTACACATTGGTTTCATACACTGTCACACTGTATACATTCTTCAAACATTACTTTTAGTTATCAGAAAAGGAATATAAATATCTGGATTTTTAATTCCTAGATTATCCGATGAACAATAGAATATAGGAAGCATAGTGAATATCAAATATTTTTGTGACATTTCTTGATGTCTACTTGCAAATAATAGGGTCTCACGATTCCTAATTCAATATGATCCACAACAGTGTGGCCAGCAGGACCAGGGCAGTAATAGTTCCCCTGTACTCGGCACTGGTGAGGCCACACCCCACATCTTGTGTTCAGTTTTGGGTCCCTCACCACAACAAAGACATTGAGGTGCTGGAGTGTGGGGAACTTTGATGGGTCTGCAGATTCCTCGGCAGAGCAAGAAGAATTTGACCTTGGCGAGATTGTTGTGTGCCTGTGAAGATACATCCCTGAGCTAGAGAATTGTAAACAACTTGCAGGTGCTGAGACAACTCAGAAAACTACAAGATAAGGAATAACAAGATGGGTGAATTTATAGAGAGACAAATGGTTATAACTGTGGCCAATGAATAATTGTTTATATGTAATAAGCACCAATAATGTTAATGCATGTACACTTAGGATATATATAAAAAGTAGCTGTGCTAAGAATAAAAGGGATCTATGCCTGACTTTCTTATATATTTTGTTGTTTGTCCATCTCAACAACAACACTGGAGCATGTTCACAGAAGGTCAATGACTGCTGGTGAAGGGTTTGGAGCACAAGTCTTATGAGGAGTGGCTGAGGGAGCTGGGGGTGTTTAGCTTGAAGTAAAGGAAGCTCAGGGAGGGACCCTCTCACTCTCTACAATTACCTGAAAGGAGGTTGCAGTGAGGTTTGGTCAGTCTTTTCTACCAGGTAACAAGCAACCAGGTGAGAGGAAATGAACTCAAGTTGAGCCAAGAGAGGTTTAGACTGTATATTAAGAACATTTTCTTCACTGAAAGGGTGTTTAGGCATGAAAACAGGTTGCTCTGGAAAGTGTTTGAGTCACCATCCCTGGAGGCACTTAAAGGATGTGTAGATGGGGCACTTGAGGACATAGTTCAGTGGTAGATTTGGCAATGCTGGGCTAATGGTTGGACTCAATGATCTTAGAGATCTTTTCCAACCTAAATGATTCTATGTTTCTTTGATGGAGTGCCCAAGAACAGATGCTGAAATACTATTATCATTATCATTGCTGTTAGTACTTGACTGTTTGAAAACAGACTTTGCTGCTTTTACTGGCATTGGCAAAATATATGCAATTCAAACAAAATGGTTTAAAATTCTGTTTGCAGTAAATTAATTTTGTAGGCTGCTGCTCTTTAAAATAGTTCTTGTAGGCAGATTGCACCATCTTGCCAGAGAGAGCTGAAATATTTCCCCTTATGAACTGAATGTTTCAAACACCCTAGTTTTTTAAATTTAAGAACACACTCCACATGTGTTATGTTTGACCATATACATACATGTACAAATTTGTCCCTCGAGAACAGAAACTGGTGGAATACATTTCAATTCTCTTTGAATTTTAAAACAGTGAAAGACTCAATTTTAAAGCGGTAAAAGAAAATTATTTTTTCTAATTTCTTAATTTCTGATTTTTCTAAATAAAATTGAAATACAGGCTCTTTTCTGATTGGCAGTTTTGTGATATTTGAGCTGCAGTCAACATATGCTACTTTGGCTGTCTTTTTATGGTTAAAAAAATACTCGTAAATGCTCGCTGAATTTCAGAAATGCCAAGAAGTGTTCAAATTCTGTAAATACAATTATCTTGGAATCTGTGCACCAAAAAAATATGATTTTTTTCCATAATTTCTGGGTTAAACTCAAGTTCTTTTTATGTGCAGGCCAGAAAACCACTGTTTTGGAGTAATTTCAGTCAATGGCAGCTGTGTATGTGTATCAAAATTTCCGTATAGCTCAGAAAACTTTTAGGTGAAAGGCAGTTAAAATACCCTGAGCAGCTGAAGAAAAGGGTCTCCTTTTTTTCTTTTTAATTATTCACATGAAACTGATAGAATCAAAATCACCCTTCTCCTTTAAAATCTAAAAGCTATGAAACACCATTCACTATTTGGGAGATATTTAATCCTCATGTAAAAACATCCATTGGACAAGAAATCTGGTCATCTGTCACAATAAATGAATTCAAGTATTCTATAATGACAAAGGATAAGATAGAAAGTCTTTATTTTGTAGGAAATTCTCAGTATGATACCTAATGTCACTAAGAGTACCAAGTTAAATGAAACAATAAAAACTAACAGACAGTTGAGACTTAATTGCTAAAGCAAACAATGCCACCTTTTATTATGCAGTATACTCCTATATTGCTTTTTGAGCGATATCATGCCAATCTTTCACCCATAGTTCTACTGTCAAGTTTAATTAGACACTGTTCTGAGCAAAGCTGGCAAAGAGAACTCTAAACTTAATTTACCACTTTAAATAAGTGAGTAAATTCAACATATTGGCCGTATCATTAGCAAAGCTTCTGTCCCATAACTGTCATGCACTGCATGTGCAATTAAATTTGGCGTGAAATAAACAAAGTATCACAGTGCACCAGATTTAAAGCTTTAAATTCCCTTCTTTAGCACCACATATTAACAAAACATAAATAAACATTTGAAAACAAAATCACAGTTTTAATGAACTGCATCAAGACCTTTATTTAAAAAAAAAAAAAAAAGGGGAAGTCCATTAGCAATTAGTTTGTAATTGCATCTCTCCATGTCATCTTAATTAGTAGCAGATTATCATTTTTGGTTTGGCCTATCAGTTTCTCAGCATGATTAGTTTTGGTTTATACTATTTGAATATAACCCAGTATTACCTCCTTCAGATTGATTATAATTTAGTTATTTAATTATAGTACATTGCTCCAGCCAGTAGCAATTTCATGAAAACTAATCATCATACTAGAGCTGTTACATTAAAGTACACATTATGCTATGATTTTTTTCTGATATTTTATTATCTAAATCCTATCACATATTATGAGTTAACTGAAGAGTTCCATTTAATAAAAATAATAAAGTTCTACTAAAGATGAATGACATAATTATCATTAAACTTGTTTTTAATTCGTTAACATACTACATATATTAGAATGGTCAGGCTGCCTTTAAAAAATTGTGGCTGTAGAAGCTACATATAGCTCAGGACAGCACTAAAGGGGTTAAACAACAACAACGAAACAAAAAACCAAAACCCATCCCTAAAATGTAAATATTCATCCATAGAACACAACCACAACAGAAAGGGATGCTGGGAACATGGTCTATAACAGTATAGAATAAGCATAACAATTTTGTTCTGCCTCAGGAGGGCAAAGGCTGCTTGTGCATGTATCCTTACTGTGTCAGTACAGAAAAAAGACTGGAAGGGATGCAGTTTACCTCTGAAATTTGCCCCTTGTAGAAGTCATTCACTGCAGCTTGTAGGATAGTTCTCATATAAAATGCTGAGCAGCTGTATCAGAATTAAGTGGCATGAGTAGGTGGAACCTGTTTGACTGTTTCAGGTCTCCCCTTGAAAACAGCATTTGAGCAGCAAGAGATAACGCAGGTAGGAAGAGGCTATAGGATTTTCTGGTGCAGCAAATGCTACAGGAAGAGGGCTGAAAGATGTGTTGCCTAGAATACCTAGGAAGAAAACTTCCACGACAGGGCAAGGCAGAGAAAACTCCTTTACTAAGAGTTTAGCTATAGCAATCCATGACACGCGTGCCGGGATCACAGAATTCTACAAATTTATGATTCTACTTAATTTCCCTATCTAGAAAATACATTCAATGTCTAATTAGCCCACCACCCTGCTATCTCTAACCAACCCCCTAGAAACACCCCCTTAGAATTGAGTCGGTGGTCCCAAGACCACTCCTTCCTCCTCCCACCCTTGTCTTCATCACATTACGTCTTCTATTTGGAGTTCTTCCAGTCCCCTCTAACCCCATCTCTATACTACGACTAAACAATATTGTATTTTGACTATAATATGTTCTAATAGCTATCTGAATACAGCTTAATATCTCCCCCTTAGCACAGAAACAGGCTTCAAGAATGTGACACAGAGGTTAAAATCTAGCTTAAGTATTTGGTACAGGGGTTATAAACTACTTTTTAAATGCAAAAGACCGTAAAGCTGTATAAAACTACATTAAAATCTATAACTATATTAAGGCTTATGGCAACAGATGCACTCACAAAGAAGGGTAGAAAACTATCGTTGCCACAGGCCTGAGAAACAGCTAGTGGAGTTAGTTAGAAGAAGCAAATCTGTATTTTGATGATGTTGACATAGATGAGTACTTTACTATTTCCATCCTCCTTTGCCCTCCTAAAACCCAGGTCAAAGAAGGAATAGGAAATTCCTGGAATTCAATCTAAACTCCATCAAAACTCAATGATGATTTTTTGATGCAGTGGAACTAGAGATAGTATTTATTCTTAGCAAATGAATAATGCAATGCTTACTTTCTTCCACATTCTTCCTGTCTTCAGGACCAAAATAATGTCCAAGGAGATCATCCTTGACCTCTCTTACAACTGTTTACCATATACTAATAGTGAGGTGGAATTCAGCTCACTGTAAACAACATTATAAGATTAGAGGCTAGATCTCACTTATTAAGAACAGTATTTAAATTCTTTATACATTGACCCTGGAGCAGGGTCAGCATTCTTACGCACAGGAAGAAAAGCAATTATATACACTCTATAATGTATATGTAAATCATGATATACAGGAATGAGAGTAAGGATTAAAACATGTTCTTATAGACAGACTTAACCGGTAAAACTGAAAAGTTTAGTAAAACAGAAGCAAAAAACTTCAGTATTACCCAAAGAATTGCTGTAGGCAACTAAAACCTATGTACATTATCTTCATGAATGGCATGGAAGAATAATCTTGCCATTCACCAAAAAAAAAGGGCAAGGATATGAAATCTTGCCTTCTGGTAGAACAGGATATGCTAGATGTTCTTCATAGTTCACAACCACATGCTACTTTAAACTGCTATGTAATAAATAGAGTCCACAATTGAAACTCTCACCTCTAACAACAGTGATTTAGTTCTAAGTGTACTTTTCATAAGAAACCTTTATACAGACTTCTGAGTAACATGATTTTCTTGTTACAAATGTGGAAACAAACACACAAATGAGGTGAATTGCCCAAAGTCACACCACTCTGACATGAGAGACAGGGATACAGATAGCACTTATTTCTTCAGTGCTCCTCACAGAACAGGAATATCAGACTCTCTTTCAAATTAGGTTTGGCCATGACAAACCCATATTGACATGCCAAAAATAGTGTTTTATTGCTTAGTACATATATCTGTGTACTTGGACCCAAAAAATCCAACTCTAATGACAGAGTTAATGTTTTCACCCATTTCAACCTTATCCAGAGTGTAGTGGAAATGCCTTTTTTTTTTTTTTCTGTAGCACACACAAACACAGTATATTTTCCTGAAAAAAATGTGACAACCAAGAGTAAATTTTTCTTCTCCAGTAGAGCCTTTGACATCATTGTTATGTAATGCTATTATGAGATAGCCTACTGTATCATTCAACAAAAAGCATGGGGTTTTTTTTAGAAAGAAACTACTAATAAATTAATCTTTCATGTTAACCAAGTCACAAGAAATTCCATACAGTATATAATGAATTTATGTTTTAGGAGACAAAGAAGTCTGACCAAAGGACAAGGCTCAGAAAACTATTTTAAAAGCCCTTTCCATGGTAGACAGTGGAAAGGATAGATACAAGATGACAATGCTGACTTTCTCTCAGCTAAAACACTTCAAGCATAAGCAAGTTTCACCACTGCTTGCTTCAAACCCTCAGAAACCACTGCTGAGTGCTTTTAAATTCACTTCTCATGTTGTTGAATTTACCAACAGTATTATTACATGAACACAAATTGATGTATGGCCCCATAACAGATTGAGATCCTTTGTACTTGGAATAGCAGAAATGAGAAACTGAGGTTTCCTCCTCCACAAGCAGTGCACAATCTAAGCCCAAGATGAAACAAAAGATAGACTGGAAACTATGAGAAGCATTTCCAACATACTAAGTAAAATAAGAGTCCTCAAATTATATATCCCCTATTCAAACCATTTAAGACATTTCTGCATTTCCCTGACTACATAAACTCAAGATTCCTAGCAATATTTCTCACACCATCTTATGAAGTTTGAGATGTTCAGCAAGACAAAGCATGACATCCATGGGACTCCAAAGATCCCTACTGGTTCTGTCTTGTTATGAGTCTTGGCCTGGACTGCAGCTGCTGTAACAAATGTCTTCTGTCCCACAGCACCCTCACTGCTTCTTACAGTACTGGCTTCCATGAGTACCTGTGACGAGCTGAATGAACTAGTCCCCATTTTTCACTGCTTTTAAGGTTTGGGCATAAGTAACTAGGTTGGAATGTCATATTACCATATATTTAAAAGCAAATAACAAAGACAATAACATATTTCAAAATCAGCTGAATCTTTGTAGATCTCAGTACATGAAAAAATAAGAGGCCTTTGTAGATGATTCTGTAACTGAATATCTTCTTAGAATATTTGTTTCTACATAGAATAGGATCATATCTTTTCACTGATGAAAATACCTGTAGCTACTGCCATACTTAGAATTTATATGCAAGATCTCACACTGTTTGGATCACAAAATGGTGATTAAATCAAAGCCTTCTGTTTGACTACCTTCTCCATAAAAGGAAACATGCCCGCCCTCCATAAAAATAATTCTTCATCCAGGATTAATAATCATAAAATTCATAATAATAGAAAGAAGATTTTAGTCACTAATATACTGGACCCAAAATAAGTCGGAATTTATAACTGTCTCACTAAAACCTTGAACCAACAGTAAGTGGGATATGACCCAGCTGACAGTTAAACTAAAACCACAAAAACACATCCAGGGTCCTATTTCTCTTTGCTATGAAATCATGAACAAATGCTAACGCTGAAGTAAATGGACTGATGAGGAAAGAGTGTGAGATTCTGATCCACGGTAGCTGAATAGGAGAAGTTTTGGCATCAGTTCCCTTTCAAAGGGTTTCAGCTCATCATCTCCAGTTTCTACTGAAAAAGCAATTACACATTGAAAACTATAGAACAGACTTGTTTTTAAGGTATCGAAAATGTTTTGACACGGATTCTAAACAAAATATGTAAAACAAATACAACGTCATAAAAAAAAAACCTGCTTGGTTTAGTTTCATTACAAACTGGGAACCCAGCCCACATTAACTGAAAGGTTCACATACTTTTTGTATGAACTTTGGCCAAGATGATATGTTTTCACATCAAAACCATCCAGAATTTGTAAACTTTGCATTGTTGCAGAGTGAAATTGGGTGAAACCGATATTTTGCTTGGAGTTCCGAATCCTGCTGAATCCAAACACAAACCAAAATTCAATGAACATAAAGGCAAGTAGATTAAAGTATTTTTAAAAATATGTATAAACCCACCAAGTTTTGCACAGCTATGAATGGCACAACTTTCCCAGACCACCCAACACTGATCAAGTGTCAAGGAGAGAATTCAGAAGTCTTGTGGTCTTCGAATAACCTGTATTCATTAAGCTCTGAAACAGTTCATTTGAAGCTGGTGTAAGTATATTTTGTGGACACTACTTAAGCAGCAGTGCTACTTTCATACTTTTCTTAAATTGCTGGAAAACAAATTAAGCTGAATTATATAAGGATTTTTTACATCTAACTGGAAATGTTTCTTAACACCGATGTCCCTAATCAAGACAAAAGTTTCTGAAGTTAGCAAAGTTAATGCAGGCAAGGCTTGAATACAAGAGAACATAAAGACTAGAATGTGACTAAGAGGAAGTGACAGACTGATTCTCTAGTGCTCAGTTGCTTCTGTAGACACTTAGACCTTTTAAGGGAGGATAGTAAAATGGCAGTACAATTGTAATAAATCAAAATGGAAGGACTTCTTGTTCTTTTATAATTTTATCTGCAGAGAACAGTAATTCAGGATAGGAAAAAGCACAGTTTTATGCTGACAAAGTTATATGTTTCAAATCCTGGTATACTACAAGGAAGTATTCTAAAAGCATTCCAGGGATACAGAAAGAGCAGTACTTGTTTACAAAATAAAAAATGTAACTTATTTGCTCCAACTGATTAAAAACCAATTCAAAGCAGCATTACTACTGAGATCGCAGAAAAACAGTAGCTTTCAAACTGACTTTACATGTGAGGTCTGGAAAAGTGCTAGAGACTGGTACACAACTTCTTTGTCAAGTTAAGAGAATTGTGATTATACAGGCAACAGAAGTTATAAGATTTATGTTAGCTACTAACTTCAGTTTTTAGCTCTATGAAATGTCTTCTGGATTAACTGGGGTTAAATTTTGGTAGTTAAAACCAAACTCCTAACCCACTTTAAAAATTAAAAGTATTCATTGTCTCATGTTTGTCAATCTGCATTGAGAAGTCAGCTATGATTTGCTTGCGATCACTGTTCACACCTGTATTTAAGGGGTAAGTATTAGATAAGGAAAGAACAGGTTGAAGCAAATAGAGATAAATTAGATGTTTTCAGAGGCACGGGGCATGATAGGCCTCATTTTAAAGTACTATATCAAACTGCCAATGAAATCTCAAAGCCATTAGTAGTTCTCTTTAAAAAGTCATAGCAAACAGGAAAGGTACTTTTAAAAAATTATAAAATAAGAACATAGAAATGTAAGACAAATGGCTTAAACACTGGGATAAACTAAACTATTGATAAACTATAAACAGGTGAAAGGTAACATTCAAAATAGATCTGCTAATAATACCAACCCAAAAAAACACAAAAAGGTGAACTACAATGTATTTCTACAGTGTGCTGTACTTCTGTCCACACTGCTGCCTGGAGTAGTGTTCAGGGATACTCTGCTAGATCACCACAAACAAGAAAAGTAAAATTGAAACTTCTCATTTTTCCTGATAGGGACCCTTTACTTCAGAACTTAAACTTCATCTCTTCACACCCTTCATTTTAATAGACAACAATGTGTGCATGTTGGTTTGTGCTGAGACTGATCAGTGTTAACATTAGACAAAAAGGATACTGAAAGACAAAAATGGAGTAAACTCTACTAGGCCAATTCAAATCTATTCAACATAACACACTAAAAATATATCACCATTAAATCTAATGTGTATTAACTAGTACTTAAAAATTGCTACTCTTTGCCATTTTTCTTCCATAGTGTTTCCTGTATTTGTACAAGTTTGTAACCATTTGTCAGACATACTGGTAATTAGGGAAAAAAAAGTGAAATCATAAGGGCTACCTAAGTGTCTTCCACCACAAGTCTGTAATAGAGTACAAACCACATTTCTCTTTTAATCAGGATCTCATAAAGCATGTATGTTTTGTACTTACCTCTTAATTTCTAAAAGTCTTGAGGTTGTTGAAGCTAACTAAGCTGCACTGAGATCTCCTGGTAGAACAAAGCACTTCCCATACACCATCAGTCACAGGATAGGTCCTAAAGGTACATCAATTAACTACAGTCATTAAGACTTGCATATTTGTAGGTAAAAACATTTGGTAAAAATGAAGCTGATCTCATCCTGACACATCCAATTAGAAACAAAAAGAACTCAACAAACAGAAAAAGCCAGTCGGCACTGCCTCTGTTTTCACAAACTCCCAGAGCAAGGAGTTTCACAATGGGTGATTTAACTCTGTGACTCATGGGATATTTTGGAATCTTTGATGGTTTAAGTCATTGCAGCTGCTTATTGTGCCAGTCCCTAATGGCCCATTAGCAGACATGACCCCTCAGGCTGGGTGTGAAGGTGCTGATGCCTCCCTGGAGGGGAGTGATCACAGCTGAGTAATTGGCGTGAAAACAGAAACACTCCCCTGTCTCACAGGGTTCTTTAACATTCAGCTTGTAGCCTGAGGTGTCAGGTGTGCCCTGGGCAGCTGCTGCAAACAATCCATTATTAACAGTACATCAGAAATGACACAGAGGGTGTAGAATACACAGTTTGGTTATATCCACATAGTGATAAACTGATCCCAGCCACTGTAATTAGGACAGTGTAAGAGAGCTAATAGCTTTAGATTAGTTCTTTTATACTGGTTTCTGTGCCACATGATGTACCTTTTGTCCCTATCTCAGCTTTGCTCCCCATTTATATGGCATCGTCCTTCTACAATGCTAGCAAATGTCAGTATCAAGCTTTAAGTCTGGGCTTACACAGGCTTCTATATACTAGCTCTCTCTACCCTGGATACCAGTCACAAGCACGTTGCTGTATGGCAGTTGTACCACACACACAGAGAACAATTCCATGGTTCTTTGCCTACAGGCAGTGCAGCCCACTGATTTTTGTTTACAGGAACATCTATATTCCAATGAATAAAGCTGAAAATAATATTCCATCTGCTTTCTCACTGAAACAAAAACAAACAAACAAACAAAAAAACCCAACAGAGTGCGAAATGAGCACATGGCTGGTTGGCCAGCCCTTGCTGCCATCCATGCATTGGCAGGATTTACTCAGACACCTCTGCAGAATGAAGAAAAGGTACTGGTGGTGAAACACTGTAATTTGTTTTCTAAGTACTGTATACTCTGAAAATCAAGTCTCACTTCTAAACTCTGTAGTGTGAGAGATATTCTAATCAATTTATATTATGAGGAGATTGGTTCACTGTGGAAAAATGTTTCCAGTGACAAGATAAGAACATTGGTTAATTTCATACTATATTGTGCAACTCTGTTTTTACAGTTTTATTTCAAAGTTGTCAGACAATGAAAACAAGAGAAGCACTGAGATTACTTATGCTTAGGGAGATGGGAAGAAGAAAATCCATCTCCTAGTATCATCCCAAAGAACTGAACATGGTAGAAGTTTGTGGAGCCAAAATTCAGTTCCCTCCTCCAAGACAGAGAACGGTAGCACTGCTTCTTCTATAAAATGTAGACATCATGATATCCCTGCAGAAGCAGAAATTTAGTCTGCCCTTGCCAAAGTTCAGCACATTTCAAGTGGAAAGAGCACACAGAGCCAGCCTGCATGCAGTGGTTGTTCACAGTACTGAAAAGCTGCTCCAAATGCAATTTCTACACACAGAACCAATGTAAGGAGGAAAAAATATTACTTTGTTTTTCCCTCTCTTCATTAAAGCACATCAGGAACATAAGCAGTTAAGGGTTGCCTCTTATCCAGTGGTTTTCTTCCCTTTGTGCGTTTCTGTAACAGGTTCTAAACATTTTTGTGGTTTTATGTTAAGTAACCAAGGGCTATAAGAATTGTCATGCAACAAACCACAAATTCCACAATGCATATTCACACTTGATGTGCCTCACTGTCAGTGCCAATAAACTGAGAAATGAGGGGAAAAAATTACACTGTGCTGTCTGATCTTAGCACCGTGCTAATTCTAGCAGAGGACTTTGCAAATACACACCTAGAGACAGTACCACTTCACAGCTCTGAGTGGTCAAAGTGTAGAAGAGCCTCTCTCAGAGGACTAAAACAGATATGTATATATTTATAATCTTATAATCATGTTATGATGATGAAGCACACTAGAAGTGCATAATTATTCTTTCACATTCAGGCAATTTGAAAGTTTTATGTAATTGCTGCTGAGTTGCTCCTTTTATAGAGTTGTGAAATAACTTTTTCCTACCATGCATTTGCCATGAGTGCTTCAGTATCATGAATTCAGTCAATTTATTCCCTGGGCTTTCTAAAACTAAATACCAGGCAAATTGCTATGGTCCTTTGCCTTTTAGATAATATATTTAGACTGCAGCAAGGTTTCCACTTTATTTTCTTTACATGTATCATTTCAAGCAATTAGCCAAAATCAGAGAAAGCACCATCTGGAACACAGTTTGCCTAATTGGTGTTCCCTTGCCCGTGGCACTCATGAATCATGCGTTTCATTATAAGTGTTCACAATTGGATTTTATGTTCATAGCACCTATAGGAGGATTGTTTTAAACTTGTATCATTAAAATTTGTAGGGTCTGTTGGAATGAAGGCAAGCCTGATGAATTATAAATTTTTTAACACTACACAGCTTAGTCTTAATGTCCCAGCTTCTGTGAAGAAATTATGTCCAAAAGGTTCCTTCTTCTTGCTTTTCCATGATGAAATCTAATGGTAGCCTTATAAAATAGCGAGAATAGGTAGGTAGAACAAATAGATATACTATATTTTTTAATGGTCTTATTTAGATCAAGGAAGTTGCCACAATGTTAAAGATCTATCTGTGTTTTTTACTATATCTAACAGATCTAAGTATATACCTAGACTTATACCTAGCATGCATATATTAATACAACAACTAAGTCTATATCTATGGTCTCTACTATTGGTATTATTAGTTCACCCCAATGTTTTAATCCTCAGTATCTAAGGCACTGGAATGAGCTCCTGAAGAAAACACAGTTCCAAATTTTGAGGAAAAAGAACCACTTCCTCCTACGTTTCAGTTTTATTCTTGACAAAAATTGCAAGTGGGGGAAAAAAAAAAAGAGATCCTTTGCAGAGAGTTCAAAAAAATCAGCCTTGGCTCTAATTTATAAACTGTTGATTATTATTCTTCCTTAATAATTGTATTGGTAACAAGAACTCAAGTAACACAACATCACTAAAAGTATAATTCTGGTTTTTAGAGTCAGTTGGAAAACTTGGAGGTATGTTTTTACTTTTTTTCCCATTCATGGAGATGGCTTGATTCTGATGAGGTTTCTCAGAAAAAAAAGTCAACAGAATCCTGCCTTGCTTTTTTTACCTTACTGGCTTACTGAATTCCTCAGCAGCTGCATTCCTAAATCTGCAGATCCATGCTAAAGGCTGCCACAGAGTCAGGCTTCCAGTATCCAACACTGCACAGGCAGCCTGCTAGACCACACTTGTGTTTCAATCCTTCTTATGTTCCAATATATTCAGCTTTCCCTATCAATACACGCCTCAATGAACAGTCAGGCTTAAGGCACAATTGTGACTCTGAAAATTTTCACACAAGTGGGTGAAAGGATATGTGATAAACTGACTGTTGTTCTATCTCATCATTGGGTCCTAATTTCTTCCAGGCACAGACAAAAATGGGATGGATTCCTTTTAGAGTAATGGAGAGCCATGTACCATACTACTGTTTTCCAAGGTAGTCAGAGCCCAAATAAGCTCCAGGAACCTCAGCTGTGCCCTAGCCTTTATGTCTTGAGGAAAACAAAACAAAGAAATAAAATAAAATAATAAAATAAAAAACATCAATCAAACAAAGAGAAACAACCAAACAAGCATGCAACCCACCACCAAACCGAAGCAGGGGGAACCATACTACACTGAAAAGAAAAATTTATACTACTTCAAATGGCTAGCAAACCAATATCAAACTTCACTTTTCTATAACTCAGCCTCTTTTGTTACACTAATATTTTATTACTGCTATGTTCTCAGTTTCTCTTTTATATTCATGATGTTGCTTTTCCACATTTTCTTGCTTTCTTCCATACCTGCCCTTTTGTACAGGTCATTTCTCCAAAAATATCATAGTAGCTTCACAGTTGCTTTTCCCAGTGTTCCCTTCTGGCTAATCTTTCATTCTTAGCTCTCTTTAGTTCCAGCTCTCCAGAAGAGAGTTGATTTTCCTAGATACTCAGCTAGAAAGTTAAAGGCATTACCAGTACATGATCCACAAATGTACTTCAGTCCTGTGCTGTTAAATGCTGAAAGGCACACAGGATCCATGAAGTAGCCTTTGCATACTCACACAAGATTGTGGCACAGGAACAGGAAACCTCCCCTTATATGAAAATTTAGAATGCCCAAGCACATTAAAACACTCTAACATATTCCATTTAAGTCCCTGAAAACCATCACACTAATAAGGTGTTGTCTCTGGTTTTCTTAGACATCCAATCCCAACTGTTCAGAACATTAAAGGTGTACTTTGCATCTCTAAGAAACTGCTACCAAAGGTTTGCCAATGATTCTCTCTTTTTCCTGCAAAGATGCATGAGTACATGAAATACAAAGAATAACACTTGAGTAACAACAGATTTTTCATTAGTAGTGCTTTAATTCTGTCTTTTCTATTCCACATATTTATCTATTATTCTCACTCACATTCTCTTGAAGAAAATAGTTTATCTGCTGATTTCTCTACTAGGTATGTTTCTCAATTTTAGATACTGAAGTACTAGGAGAAATTTGGACATCAGATTACCAGTAAACATTTCTTCTGTTTCTTCAGTTCCCCTACAATGCATAAATGCACTGGTCCTCTAAATATTGCACCCTATAAATTCACAACAAAGGCAATGTACTTCATAGGTCTTTCTCATTACATCTTTTCCCAATCTTTAATATAACTTTTTATAAACTTCAACCGTCTATGAAAGACCTGATAAAATCCTTCAGACTTAAAAGTGCAAAGGGCATAGAGATTCCAGAAGCCATGGTGTTTAATGCTTTCAGTGTGACATGTGGAATTTGACCAGAAACTGGAACTTAAGCACTACAACTTGCTTGCTTTCCCCTCACCACCCCCCACCCCTGAATTCTTCCAACTATGAAGGTTTAATGACTTCTTCAACGTGTTTTTGTCTTTTGCTATTTAGGGAGACTGAGACAAACAGGTGCGTGAAACTTCAAGGCATATCAATTAAATCAGGTAACCTTAGTCTTCAGACACAACTAGAACTAGTTGGCAACAGTACAATTTCTTTCCCTGTGCACAGTTTATCAGTGTATTTCCTAGCACTGATGACACAGAAACTCAGAATTTTTCAACTGCAGAAAAGAGAATCACCTATTCTTGTACAAGTGGATCAGTATTAGCAATAGTGGTCCCACAAAACCCAGGAAATATGCTTTCTCTCCAGCATAACATGCATTATTCACATCAACACCATCAAGTTCAGTAATATTTTACAAAATAATAGAATACTCTTAGAACACTTAAGCCCCAAACTCTACAGATAAGGAGGACCATACTGTGAATATGCTGAAGTGTGTTCACTGCTCAAAAAAGCAGTCTCTATGATGATAACAATAGGACAGTTGTATCTGTAAGGTCTGACACTGTTTCTGCAGTCTTAAAGAGCCATTCACTGCATTTTTCTGTCTCCTGCAGTAATTTACATAACTCAGACTGCTAATCCAGTGCACTGCAAAGATATTTGGTAAGTGACTGTCACGGCACATGTAAATAAAGTGGAAGAGGGAGGAATATACTTTGATTGACACCTTTGGTTTAGACAGTATCCTCTTGGAAACAGTTACGAAAATGTTGCCGGTTATCAATTTATTAACACAGTATTACATTTATGCCATACAATACATATAAACAAACTATAATAAACTTCAGAATTTTCAGCATTCTGAGGCTAAAAGCATAGCAATATCAGTATACAGGAAACTATTTGAAAAAATATTTTAGGCACAGTAAGAAGAATACTTAACAGGCCACATCAACTTTGATATGCTATGAAAGGACAATGTGTTGTGATTTATTGTTAAAATAGCAAAAATAGCCTTAAGAAGTTTTAGCAAGTGAATTTTAAAAAAGTCTTTTAGAATTCAAGGAGGTAAAGTTGGGAAAAAGACACAATGCAAAAAAAGTTACTTTGGAAGGCTATGGCTTGCATCATATATGCCTTCTCTTGTTACTTTCCCTCCAGAGATTTTTTGTTTATATTTTAAATTATGTCATTACTCTTAAGCTTATGTGTTCATGTTTTCTCATATTTTGTCTGTTTTTTCTTTGCAAAATTTTTCAACGTTCAAAGTTCTTTTAGTAAGGGAGGGGTCTTATTGATAAAACTTGACAGGAAATTTCACAGACTTGTCAAAATAAAGAGCTGGTCTTGTGCTTTTAGAGAGGTTTTCTTTTATTTTGAAGTCCTGAATTTTCATTTTATAGGGGAAGATTTACAACAATTTACCCAGAAACGTTTCCTCACAAAATCTAGAATCCTATGCATGGGATAGAAATAAGAATATAATAATCAAATACTAAAAATTTAACCAAAGGAAAAATCAAGAAAGGATCATAAATGTCAGCAGATTAAACTTTAAAACATAGTAGCAAGGGCAAAAAAAATAGTTTGAAGAGCAGCCAGACAGAGGGATCAAAATTAATTCTAAATCCTTCATCTAATATCTCAGGAAAAAAGAGCCTGCCAAAGTCTCTATGATACCAATTGGCATTTCTGGCAGAAAGACAGTACTGGGAAACAAGATAATTTCAAAGAAGCTAAGTGAATTCTCTGAACTGGCTCTCTGAGTAAGAAACCATGATAGTCCTAACTTGGGAATCCTTCTGTAGGAGAGAGTGCAAACAGGTCAAGCACAGCACCAGAGCCAGGCAGCACTCACCATAGATCTGTAACAAAACCCAACAATGAAATATCAAAATTATGTATATGTCACGTGCTATATATGCATGTAAACCTATCCATATAGAAATACAGTTCAAAGCAGAGATGAAGGGCTTTCTTGTCCTCAAAGATCACTATTAACCTGAATTTTGGCTAGGTGGACTTTCTCATTTTTGTGGAATCTCACAAGCAATCTTCTTTGGTCTCCTCACACATCAGGAGTAGCACATCTCAGCTTTTCTTTCCAGCCAGCTCCCCTGGAGTGCCCTAGTCTTCCCCCTGCTCACTCAGCTCTCCACAACTTCTGTCTATGGAAAAGCAGCAGAATGGCATCACAACTTCTCACTGCTTGTTCCCTGACTTTCAGTCCTCATCACATTACCTAGTTTGAAGTCACTGACTACATTCACACACAAAAACAGTACAAGCCTCTTCTGCAGCAAACGTTAATGTTGCAGAAAACTGTAATCTCATGCATGGGTTTTTTATTCCAGTCTTAATATTTTTTTCAAAGATCTGTTAAAAAAACATTTTATTATATTAGTATTCCCTTACCTCTGTTTTCTTTCAGCTGTCCTTTGCATATACTATATATATATATTAACTAAGGACAAATGAGTAGTGGAGTAGTCCTGCTAAAACTATAAGAACAAATTACAAGCACATTTCTCAGTGTGGATGGTCATAATTACTAGATTATATATTGAAAAAGTGTATATGCATACATAGCACAAAATGTAGATAGCATCAATTCAAAACTGTCCCTAACATCATATATCTGTTTTTAAGCAATAATTTTCAGAAAACTTTCTGGTGTTCAGTAGTCTTTTAAGTGTTGAGGATTTTAAGAGTTTTTTTATTATGAATAATGTAATCCTATTAGTGAATACTTTCCATAAGAAGGAAATAAAAACAATTTTCTTGCTTCTTCAGCAGTTATAATAAACTACTCTCACTCAGCAGAGGAAGGAATAAACAAATCCTAGGATGTAAGTGGCCTTTGAAATAATTATAGCATCTGCCTAGTCAGTACTTTGAGATTTGAGAGCAAGGAGACACTCAAGGACAGAGTTCTTTGTTGTACACATAATGGCAAAGTTAAGCTCCCCATGTAGAACAAAGCATGTTGAAAATGCAGGATTATAAGTATGAGAAAAAGAAAACAAAGGGGGCAAGGCAAATACAAATTTTGCACACACACAAATTATTAGTCTCTTCTACCCCACACATATCTTGCAGAACACTAATGCATTGTCCTTCAGATTCCAGCCTTATTATTCTTCCAAAGGTCTCATAAAAATTATTTTGTTACTTCATAATTTCTTTAGCATTCTTTGTTTTCAGTTATGCAGGTCTGGTCAATATGCTTGTCCAGCCATGTCCTGAACCTGATCCAGTGCAGTCTGTCCTGCCTTCTCATTAAACTCCTTTTCTAACTTTCCCTGGGTGAGGGACTCTCTTCCTTGGGCTTGGGAATGTGTGGCATGACTGTGCTTGTGCCTATTGGGAATGCAAGCAGAGCTTTGCTGTTGGCTCAGTGTGGTGACCTTGTTGTGGGACCCTTGCATCTGTCAAGATATGAGGTTTTGCAACCCCTAACAGAATCATATTTCAGGCCATGAAGCTGCCATTAATGATACAGCTAACTATTCTTTTAGTACAGAAAGATAACTGATTGTATTCCTTTTTTTACTGTCAGACAACAATTACAGTTCTTGGAAAAGGCTGCCTTTTAGTCATTAATTTAAATTTTGCCAGATAGACTTAAAAACGTCATTAAGAAGGCAACATACATATGTAAATCTCATAACTGCTGCTTTGAATTGGGTGTATATGCTCCAGGAAATGTTACACTGCAAGAAATAAACTCAATTTCTGCTTGCTGTGGAATTTGGATTTCATTTGGGACAGGAGGAGGAAAGTATTTAAGATGTACAACATCCATAAAATACATCCAATACACGTATGTTTATAGTCTGCATTTTTTTCCAAATCATCTCTGCATCAGGAAGTAAAATTTAACTAATAGCCGTTGTTTTGCACATGCACTGTTGAGTTTAAAATTTTGCCTTAACTGATAGTTGCTTTGCAAGCAGCTGGAGTCCATGTGAGTCTGTGAAGAGGAGAAAATATACTTCCCAATTTATTGTCTTTAGCTTCACTGGAAGAGCGTAAGACAAATTAGATTTTCCAATTTCCTTCAGGGAAAGCAGTGACATTTTCTGTTATCCTTTAAGCACTTAGAGTATATGAAGAACAGAGAAGTCAATAATCAGCAGCAGTTATGCCGTCCAATATCTAATTACCAGTGCAGTATTTAGAAGTACTATACTACTCTCTTCTAAATTTTCCATGTAATGGCAGATTTTACAGGCTTTTAAATTTTAGGGGGTTGCCATTAAGAATGAGAGTTCTTCCTGAAATTAACTGGTTTTTTCTGTATTTTAAAGTACTCTCTGAAACAGAGATCCGGAACACTGAATATTTTTTAGCTGCTAAGGAGAATTGGACAACAGCTTCTGAACCTTCTACCCTCCTGTTTTCTACAGAGTTTTCCAATTGTCTTTAGAACATGGTAGCAAAACTCTTCCTAAAATTTCAATTTTGTCTTTCTGCTAGGAGTGAAATAAGCAAAAAAAGCAACAACTCAGACCCAAAGAAAAAACAACCAGAAAAACCAACCAAAATCACTGTTCAGAAATGCTGGGAAAGAGGGACTGTGTAACATGCCCACAGGACAGCTCCCTCAAGCAGTACCAACATGGAATTACACAGGCTCAAACCTTTCATACAGCATAGGGAATGCATGTTAATTTTGTGCCTCTCGTCCTCCAAGTCCAAAATGTCAGGCTAATGGAGGCTAATCCAGAAAAGTCATGAGCAAAATCAGAGTAACATCAATATAAGTTTGGTCTCTCTTGACTGCTTGAATGTTTTAAAATATAAACAAGGCTAGAAAGAAGCCATGGTCTCATTTTCCTAATATTTTAAAAGTTATTTTATTTTTGGTTATGGCATGCTAAATATCTTTTTGGATTTCAATTTAGAGATTAAAGTCATTTTCTCTTAGATTTGATACGTGACTGTTGGTAGTAATAGGATGAAAAGTAGTGTGCAGAAGGTAAATTGGAGTACTTGGAGTGGAAGGAGCTGAGATAGAAACATTGTTTGGAAATGTATCAGGATTATTTTGAAACATACTGATATTCTAGTGATATATTAGAGTTATNCTTAGCACAGAGACAGGCTTCAAGAATGTGACACAGAGGTTAAAATCTAGCTTAAGTATTTGGTACAGGGGTTATAAACTACTTTTTAAATGCAAAAGACCGTAAAGCTGTATAAAACTACATTAAAATCTATAACTATATTAAGGCTTATGGCAACACTGTAATATTTGATTCTGAAAGCATTAACTTTGCTGTGACTTCTGTGTAATTAGAAAGCTTTACAAAGCTTATTAATGAGGGATATAGTCAGTCAGCATTAGACATTTTCCTAAACTTTTAATTTAAGTAGCCAGGTGAAAACCTGGCTGCCAAATGACAGAGTAGTACAGCAAGATTTATTATTTACATACACACAATATCTGCAAAAATAAGTGTAAGTCTTCTTGACTTCTCAGTAGGAAACTGCAAAGAGTAAAACAATAAGGACCTTTAATTTTCAGATTGAAAACCATGAAATAACTAACACTGGTTTATCAGTTTTCTAAACACCATAAAGAAAGCTACAGTCTCAGTAAAAACTGAAAACGGTTTTCATATCCTGAGGTGTAAATAGAACTACTTCGGGGTTGGACAAGCTCTGACATTCTCCTCAGAGTTTAGCATAGCTGTCAGGACTCAAAAATCACTTATCTAATTGATCAAATGGATAATCTTCCTCCCTTCCATTATGATGGTGGAGTGTTTTCTCAGCTTATATACAACGTCATATTTGAAATAATTAAGAATGTTTAAATTGAAGCAGAATATCTAAAGGAACAACAACAAAAAAAAAATTACAGGATTTTCTTTGTACCAATGAGTATCACATTCAATAGATGACAATTGCCTAGAATAAGTATCTTGAGCTCCCAATTATAATCACTTACATTTAAGACTTGTTTTATAGAGACCAGATGCATGATTGCCACTTGTTTACTTGCTTGTAACAGATAAATTTTGTCAACTTTATTGCACAGCAGTGGCCTACAATTATTGATCACCATTAGACCACGTGGCTGCCATGTCATCACAGCAGAAAACAATTACTCAGAAGAACCCTCTGCATGCAGGCTTGCTGCTCATAGGTATGGCAAAAATCCAGAGGCTCTAACAACTCCCATCTCCCTCTTTTCTCTATGTAGCTCTACAATATAAGTAGGACTGTGTCCAAGAAAAAAGTAAATGAAATATTTCTGTTTATAATCAGTTCAAGATCTGAAGGGACTATGAAACTCTTTTTCCAACCCTGGGTGGAACCAGACACACACATTCAGAAAATGAGCCCCTCACAGTGTCAGGGACTAGACATGGTCCAAATACTAATGTGAAGGAGCAATAATTCTCTCTGAAATCGCTTAGTGCCATTTACAATGATGTTTAATAAGAAGTGTGTTTTAACCCAATTCAATTTGAATATTCATTAGTGGGTGCATTTACACTGTTCATAATTTGAATATTTTTTCCAATTCTACTTTGTAATGATCATACCATGAACTCTGGTTAGATGCCTAACAAGCTGAATGATGCAGCTGGCAAAGGCAAATCTGTGTGTTTTCAGCTCTGTAAGGCACATATTAGAACAGAAGAAAAGTTAATTTTAGTTTAAGTAATATTTATGCCATGCACATCAGAAGCAAGATCATAGTGCTATGGCCAGTTTGTTGGGTAAGGATTATCAGATTGTATATCCTGTACCACAGAACATACAAAATACATTCTCATGCTGATCAAAGAAATATGCCATCAGACTCAGAATTCTTGTTTCTAGCTGCTGACTCTGTCACAGAGTCAATCAAAGCTGCACATAGCAGCTTTTTTATCTGCCTATGTTTGTTTGCATCTCAGAATGGATAAGTCGTGTGAGAATGGAAAGTATTCTTTGACAATTACATTTTAGAACATTTAGCTCATCCTCTAAGTCACACTGCAAACTGCTTAACCTACCTGCACAAAGAATTATAATAGAAGTATGAGAAAATGAAAAAACCCAATGTTCCATAAATGAATGGATGATTGGTATTTTCACTCTAACTGGTATTAGCATAGCTTTGTTATTAATTACCTACTCAAAAGCATAGTGGGACTATGTGATTTTGGTGTCTGTGCAGAAGTCATTCATTGAGCTACAATAATAAAGATTCTTTATTGCGTTCAATTGATGGTCTGTCAGCTAAAGACTATCACACTCTAGTCATTCTCAGGTTTGCTGGATCTGTTACTAAGTTCTACAGCAGCCTGAGTCCAAAGCACGATCCTGGACTAGATCAGACCTTGATCCTTCTAGGCACAAAACAACACATATTTATATCACTTAAGTTTTTGCTGAAAGTACTTTGAGGGTTCCCTCAAACAAACACCCCTAATACCAAGACAAAACTTCATCATGGGCCATGCCCTCACCCTGAATTTCTTGGCAAATCAGCTGCTTCTTGCAAAAGAAATATAAATAAATAAATTTTTAAAACACCCAAGAATTCTCTTCCTATGCATGTGCAGAATCCAGATGTAAGAAACACGTTTTGACTGAGTCTGAGGTCTGACATTCAAAAAATGGGGTCAAAAGCACGAGTTTCTTCAGCTCCAGCATAGCTGAAAGCTACACTGTTTATATTCATTGTGTGCATTTAATTGGCACTTTGTTGTTGCTGCTAATGGAGATGGTTATACTGCAGACTATGAGTCCTGGAGGGAAATAAACATATTTTTTGATCTAAATTTTAAACTTTCCTCATCAGAATCAGGCATTTTGGCACAAAACATGTGGCACTCAATTACTGTATGAGTACTTTTTACCTGGACTTTGTCCAGAGAACATTGCAGAAGATGGGGTCACATGATATGGGGCAGAATCCTTACACATTTTGTCCTCTGGATTTACAATTATTTTTCCACTCATATGATCAAAAAATTTAACTGTATAATATAACATAAATTACAGAGTCCTTTTCTTACCCTGACTAAACAGAAATGCTTATTATTATTAATAGTTATCAGTAACAGCAATAGCAATATCCATTACAGCACAGACATAGAACGAGAATGCAAAGGCCTCTGCAAACTATTTTGAAAGATTACAAATTACATGAATAATTTACAAGCTGAAGTGAGCTGATGGAACAAATATTACCAGATTTAAGTTACCTCGGTCTATAAACACTAAAAAAAAAAAGCACTTTCCTGGCAAAAAATCTATATTGCAGGTTTCTATAACTAGCACTTTTACAACCTTCGTGTGATGCACCTTTTGGAAAACTGGATTTTTTTTCCACTACGATTTTAAACTATCCACAAGTCATTAATACTTCTTCAGTCCCTCAAACAAAAGACAAATCAAAAATTCAAATCCAAAAATTTATACATTTGAAAAGAGAGACAACAAGAAAATATGAATGAAAAATCATTTGGGTCTTTGCAAATATATAAATTTCCCATGGAATACTTTCTCATACAGTGATAATGAGCAGCCCTGTGAGAGGGCCTAGGACAAACAGATGAACAGGAAAAACTGAAGTCCTGCCATGAAGAAATGTTTGTCACTAATGACAAGGAGACATTAATAATGGCAAAATCTTCTCTCCTTATTATAAAATGTGTACTCATAGTTAAAGTAGCACACTTTTGACTTAGTCACTTAAAAACTGTTTTGTATCTTACATATATCCTCTTCTTGGATTTAGAGGTTTAAATAACCTTTTTTTTTTTTGAAAATACAGAGCTCTGGTAAAAATATTAATCAAATTTTAATAAAACTACTTGCATTTTCTCTGACAGTGGTCTAAAAGTCACTTCCTTAGAGCATCTGAAAACGTTCCTAATTAATTATACATAGTTTCAACAATAAAATTATCACCTATGAAATTTTCCTTAGCTCAAAAATTAAGATCTATTTCTCAGCACTTAAGAACAAGAAGTGAAACTGCAGTTGTTAGCCAAGTGGTTCAGGTAAGTGTGGGAGGAGGAATTGTATCAATTCACAAGCTATATTCTCTGGTGGTTCAGACACAGACTGCATTTGCAATAACAAACATAACAGTATCATCATAAGTTGTGCAAAGTCAATCCCTTCCTCATTCACCAAATTTCATTCTCCTATGGTGCAGTACTGAAAAGGAGGGCATTATGATATATTTTCCCCATAGTACTAAAACTTCCCATTCTAAAGTCTGTCAGAAAAGTTTTTCTCTCTGCCCCACTGGCCTCATGTTTGGGGTCCACGAAGGAACCTGATTTAAATCTGATTCTCCAGGCTGGCTCCTTTCCTGATAAAATCCAGAGCAGCTGCTTTAACACCATTGTCCTAGTCTTCGTATTGTCTTACATTGCTATGAATCACCTTAATTACGGAGAACTACATTTACATCCTTACAGAAATATTACACATTTTTATGTGGTAGTCCTTAACAAAACTGCAGCTATCATGCCTCTACCCCGATTACTCACTAATACAGCGCTCAACATTTACTTTTAAATCGATGATCTGCTAATTAGCAAATGTTCATATTTGGCTAGGATGACATTTGTTCTTAAAGATCTGATTTTTTTATTTTTATTGTCTACTCACGCCTATTTTCAATTCTCTCAGTCTGTCCTCACCAGGTCCATACAGAAAAAAACAGGCCTGATAACATTACAAGGAGATCTATGATGGTATTAAATGTAGAGCATGAAGTTTTCTCTTTCCATACCACTTTTTCAATATTCTATTTAGACAGCGAGTTTTCTGTCATGCTAACAGACGTTTTTCTTTCTAAATGATTTTCACCCATTTAAGAGGATCCTACTTCCATAACAAGAATATCTATCCATGACACTGATATCATCCATTTAAATATAGTGACATTAAAAGATGTTGTCACTTGAGAAAGGCAAAAAGTGTCTCCAATAAAACCTATCTTTTGCACTATGAAGATACAAAATATCCACTTTTTTGTTGGGGATCAATAAAATAGGAAAAAAAGGAAAAAAAGAGAATCAGTTTCAGGAAGGAAAATTTAAAAAAAAATTTAGTACCTTGACAAAGGTACTAAAAGAAGTTTAATGGGCCCATTTCTCTCCTCCCTGTACCCCACACAGATATGCTATGCTGGATATATTAAATATCTATATAATGCTATTACAAAAGGGCATACTGTGAAGAATCACATCATTATAGGAGACTGACTGTACAATAAACCTGGATAGAACAGCTAACAGATTTATTTATCAAATAGTTATTATAGAAAACAACACTAGAGACAGAAATAGTGTACGAAAATTGCCTATTAAAAGATATCTAACCATCAAAAAAATCAGGTTTTGGAACAGGCTTCCACTCATGGTATTGAGGGGGAGGTGAGCATCTATCATCTATCAGCTGTTATAAAAGGCTCTCCAGAAGCTTTTATAGCACTTCTCTGTAGTCAAATACTGAAATGCATGACTCAAATTCTGTTCTCTACTCTTCTCTGAAGCACTCACTGACTTAGAATGCACTTAATAACAGAAAGAAAATATTTTCCTTATTTTTTAGTTGCCCTGTATTTGAAAAAATATTACTACTGCAATACCAATTCAATCTGTTTATGCATCATTACCCTCTTCTAATAGTATTCTAACAGGTTATCTCAATGAAACAGAAATGGTTAGACTGGGCATTTTAATTTTTTTAAGCTGTGGCTTGAAATCAAAAAAGGCTAGGCAGTGAATGGTATGAGGAATACAAGGCAATATATGCTTGAGCATCCTATTGATTTCTGTTTGTTCATTTGTGCTCTTCATTAGAATGTCAGTACCAATATTTGCCTTGTAACACAGTTTTTATTTTCACAGCGTGTTTTCTTTGTCTTTTTGCAAAAACTCTTAAGTTTCAAAAACGAAAATCTTTCAGAAATGTAGGTGCAGAGATTAGATTTTGTCACCAAAATTACTCACAGGCTGTTTCCCTCGTTTGAAACTATTTATCACTATATGGAGGGTGTCTAATTGACAAAAAGCATTATGCCTCCTTCTTATTCCATTGCCACTGTGCTTCAAGCATAAAGCTGAAGTAAGACCATAATACTTCTGTTTACCCATTTATTGTGGCTATAATCAAAAAGATGTTCCATATTAATACAAGATAAAATAGAGACCATTGCGATAACTAGACAGGGTAAGAAAGTATTTATATTATTTTTAAGACATTAAGAAAAAATGTCAGCTGAAATTCAAAAAAACCACCTGACAGTAATTTCTCCCCATTTTTCCTTCATACGTGTACGTTCTTGTCAGTGCACAGTCAAACTGTGGGGTGGTATTTTTTGTTTGGTTGGGTTTTTTTGTTTTGGTGGGGGTTTTTTTGGGTTTTTTTTTTTTGTTTGTTTTGGTTTGGTTTGGTTTTGTTGTTGGTTTTTTGTTTTTGTTTTTGGTTTTGTTGTTGTTGTTTTTTATTTAGATTTAGCTTAAATATAGATTGAAAATAAATCTTAAAAAAAGACCAAAGGTGAAAAATACATTTAACTCACAAGTGGTCTTTTTCTTCATACAAAGATAACTGAATTTCAGAGCCTATAGTATGACTAGTTAGGAAATATTTTCTTGTACAGAAGGCTTGTATCTCACAGAAAATGCAATACTTTGATATGTTCTGTTCATATAAATGCATGTGTAGATCAAAATCTTTTGAACAGAAGTATCTGTTGCAATCATGTGCATGGTCATATAGTAAGTCCACATGAATTACCAAACACAAAATCCTTCAGGTTTCTCTCAAAAATTTCACTCAATTTCACTCCAGTAAACAAAGCATTTCAAAACCCACTGTCATTGCCAGGCAGCCCCCACCCTCTTATCCACACAGATTCAACCCCTGATAACTAAGAAGCAACTATATCTTTTTGAGAGAATTAGTGGAAGTCCAAGTTAAGCAAAGACTACAGGGCATCTCAGTAAAACTAGGCTCTGAACCTGGATAAGCATCTTCTTCATTAAGTTGTGTAAAATAAAAGATTAAATATAGATGCTTCACAATTTTAGGGTGTAGAAGCATTTTTTTTTCAACAGTCACAGAGACCACCTGAGTCACAGTACAAAATTCTACTACAGGTTAAGTAGATCAGGCTAACTCACAACTATCCACTTCTTCATTAAAAAAAACCCAAACCCAAAATGCCATGCTCCCCCCCCTGCCCCCCTGCCCCCCAAAAAAAAACAAACCTCAACCCAAAACAAGAAACAAAAAAAAAAAACAGAAAAAAAAGACCAAACCAAGAAAGAACAAACCAAACCAAAAACCAGAAACCACAAACAAAACAAAGAACATCAACAAAAGGCCTCAAACATACAAACAAAAAAACCCCAGAGTGAGTGCTCTTAATGAACTAGGGATGTGACATTTAACTTTATCCTGGTATTGAACAATGCGTAAAGAAAACCAGAGAACCAGAATACTAAAACATACTTCCAGGGGAACATGGTTTCATAGACATTTAAAAAATGCCTGCAAATATCTGTCCTTACTAACTTCTGTAGGAGGAACCTTCACTACTAAGATCATAATATTTTCTATCCTTTGAATTCATGGAGTCACTCTCAATAGTCTTCCATGGAAAACTGTTAAGATATCATCTGCCTCATTAATAGTTTCCCTTCACACTGATATAACTTCTATAGACCTGGAACAAAGTCACATGCAATAGCCAAAGGATCTGGGGAATTCATCACACATAGTTTTGTATGTGTTTGGACCTGTGCACTATATCCTCCCATTAACATACTCTCAGTCCTTTTCTTTGCTCTTTTCCACTGATGGTGTGTCTGTGAGATACAGAGTGGGAAGCCCTGAAGCAAAACCAAGAATTGTGATCAAGCTAAAGTGCTGTCCCTGAATTCTAGGACACACAGATACTAATGCATCTTCAGGAAATATGGCATGTCATCATTTTGAATGAGCCCTGGCTGGTGTCCTCGGCCCAGAACCTTGCCTCATTTGGCCTCAAGTACGTTATCAGGAGCAGATATAGGCATGGCTAGCCACCCAGACTATTCTCAACATAATTATGTTGAAAAAGATTGGATACCTGTGCATGAAACTGTATGTTCCAGAAAAATAATATTTCAGCAGCCTCAACACTATAAATTAACAGACTTACCATCTGTATGATATAGATAAACTCACAAAATAGAATCCTGTTGAAAACATGATTTCAGAATGGCCAGTCATGTTCCAGATTCAGGTGTACAGCTGGTTATACCGCCTTTGTTATCACATAGAACTAAATAGATTATTTTTTTAAATACAATAAAATGTTAACACTATTAAATGGAGTAGTGGAAAGAGATATTAATTGGAGTATTATGATATTATTTCCATAAAATCTGATTCATTTTAGTTTCATCAGTAAGCCTATAGTTAAAGTGTATGTACCTAGTTTAGATTAGCTCAGAATGATAGAGAACTATACATATTCAACAGTACAGCTATTAAAATTCCACGGAAGTCCATAAGGCCTGTATAAATAATTCACAGTGAAATAGCTTTGAGCAGAAAAGTAAGAGCATTCTTTTTCCCTTGTTTTTTTTTTTTGTTTGTTTTTTTGGGGGG
>VXBX01002494.1:180360-192927 GCA_013400415.1 Scytalopus superciliaris | reverse complement strand
CTTTTCCTCACTAGTCCCTTTCTCCTAGAATGACAATGAAATATCAGGTACTCGTCTGTAAATGAGCAAACTATGAAAACTACTTTATTGTTCTCCAAGCTGTTTCCACTCTGTGACAATACTATTGTCAGTTTACATTTTGGACAACCTGCAAAACACTTTATTCATTCTCAACAGCATGGATTTGGGAGCAAAACTTAAAATTCTCAACAGAAATTCTATGTGTCTAGCCAGAAGCCAAGAATCAGAAAGATGAGCTCTCTCTAACCACAGCAAAATCTCTTGTTGCACATGAGATAGTGCCCAATACTAACACTGATACTCTGAAAATTAGAAGACCAAAAGGCTTTGTAGTACCCATTGTAATTAAAGCATCCTCTAGCAGACTAAGTCTGCTCTAATTGAGACCAATAGACCTTCTTAAACTGAAGAAGATTATGTCCCAGTAGTCAGCTTTGACTCAGTATTGCCTTCAGAAACCCATTCTTCAGGTATAGTATGAGAAGCAAAAGCTTTGAAGTTGAGCTTTTTGAATCTTTTCTGCCTTAAAATCTCCTTTCTACACAGCACTTAAAAAGCAGTGGAACTGTTACAGACCCAAAACCTGCCTGTGAACACTGGGAGCTGAGGATCCATGGCCTGCCAAACTATTAATAAGTTAAATACAACTGATTTCATTATTTAGCTTTAATATGGAAAGAGAGGCAACAATAAAGAAGCATTTGCAAAGCAGCTTTTATTCTGTTGCATACTGTTATATAGCAAGCAGTATGTGGTATATACTGCTGCTTGTATTTTGCTATTTTGTGACACAGGAATGAGAAGCAACAGCCAGTGGTTGTCGGTTTAGCCAAAATACTAAGAGAAAATGTATTCTCTTTGAAGACATTTGCTATAATGATGACAGATGAAATACTATGTGTTAATGGAAGAAATATTATAATGTAAACTCAAGACCAAAATGGAAACATTGAAACACTGGTTCTGGAATTAACTACAGCTGAAAAGGTACATTGTTCTTCCCTATGGGAAATGGCAAATTTTCAAATATTAAAACAATACATTAGAAGAAAACATTAGGTTTACAAATGTTTCAGATAGGAAAATCAAATATTTAGTTAAGAAACAGACCCATAGTCCCTTGAAAAAAGTGCTCTTCAACTTTTTCATCCTTGTTAGAGCACTGCAAAATAAATTATCTTAATGAATTTGTGCAGCATATGATGGGAAAAAATCTAAATTGAAAACTGGGTCTATAGGGACAAGTGTGTGGAACATAAGGCACATGAACTATTTCACATGAGATATTTGGTGGTATTTCTAAGTCTTCTTTTTGACTGCTGGGGGTGGGAGAAGGAAAGAAAAACATTAGAGAAAAATTCTGTATCTCTTTTTCCCTAAGAAGTCAAAAATTCTAAAATAGGAAACAGTAATTTTAACAAACTGTTTAGTTCAGTTAAGAAACAAACTTTATATTGCAAAGCATTTAGGTAAAATAGTACCCAGCCATTTCCAATTATGTCTGTAACTGCTTTCTATTTACTACTCATTATTTACTTCATTACAGTAAATTGTTATATTAAGCTGTAATTTTACATTATATTACATCCACACCTGTTAAGTAGCTGGTTTTATAGACACAACAGATGCATGAAGATAGATATGATGTGCATAAATGAAAAAAGAAAAGAATTTAGTCGCAAAGAGCAAAGAATTGTAAGGTTACTTCTGTAGCCCAGTGATGACCAGTTCTCCAGAAATGAGCGCAGCTTTTATCTCTGGCACCAAGGGACAGTTGGACTAGATCTCTAACCCACAGCCATATAAACAAGTGATCTGCCAAAAGCATATTCCCTGTCTCACAGACACTACAGANAAAAAAACCTTGAGCTTTTATTTCTCTCTGAGAGAAGGTTAGTACTGCTTCCAGGCTCATGTTTGCCAAGTTCACAAGACACATGTGAAGAAGACCAGGTCCACAGACCAAAAAAGAAATTTCTTTTCCACCTTATCATTGGTGCTACCATCAAGAACTATTTCTCACCTAGCAGACAAATAAAAGTCACCCAAAAGTAATTTCAGCAGGGCTCCTTATTCTGCATTGTAAGGCATGTTAAGATTTCTGTATCGAAATATTCAAAGCTTCTCGTGGATTAATAACAAGGCATTGGTAGCTAATGAGAGAAACTTTTTTTCCCCTGTTTAAGACCACTGTATTAACAGAGAGCGGGCATTGGCTGCAGTCTTCAAAAAACCATCCCAATCAAAATAGAATGAGGAGCCGTGCTCCCATCTGATGTAAAGCTGCGTTCTGTGTTAAGACTTAAGAGCTTGTGTGACAAACAGAATCAGGCAAACCAGCAAAAATGTGAGTCTGATAAAAGGACAAAAACCAAGTCAGAAAAAACCTAGGCTTTTATGCAATACTCTGACATATTACCAAGTTACATTGTTTCCTGAATTTATGTAAGCAAACTGGTAGAGATAAATAGGCAAACTGAGGAAGTTTCATTTAGGTTTAGAAAATCAGTAAACTCTTCAGTAACAGTGCTGAGCTAACGGTACTAAATCCCTGGGCTTACTTCCCACAAAACAGGGAGCAGTAACAGCAGTCCAGCCTCCCACTGTGCTGTGAGTGCACCTTGGCTGTTTGACAAGAGCTGCCAGTGAGATGAGGAGGACAGATTTTTTGTTGTTTTTCTCCTTAATTTCCATCCTTTCTTCACCTCCTCACTACAACTGCCAGCAGAAGGTGAGAAATTACAGAACTGGATCACTCGCCCAGCTAGAAGCCATGCTAGACCACCCACAGCCCTGCTTGAACCAATCCAGCAGCTGTCCATGTCACAAGGCTGGATCACACCTAGGATGAGAAAGGAGCAGATGCCAGCCAGTAGATTCATGGAAACGATGTAATGTTATTGAGGGACAACAGCAGGGAACTATTTTACTCAACTACACCTTGGGGAAGAGTGATCAGTGTCCAACCGACATTTTATGGGCCAGATTTTCAGTTGGTTTTAATGGGACTCCCCCCTCCTTTTACTTCTTTTTATTCCCATGTACACATTTTAAACCTTGCAGTTAAAACAAAGTAGCTGGACAATCACAGCCAAGTCCAAAGCAGCACCTTGGAATTTCAAGGCCTTACATATCTGTATAAGCACTCAAGTCCTCCTGCACATCAGAGATTTTTAAATTCTTTTTCCCCATTTAAAATCCCCCCATTGCATCAACACCTTGTACAATGCTGCTTTGGTGGATCTGGCAGCTACTCTTTCCTGCGTGAACCCATTCAATATCCAGACATTTGTCAAACCTTACCAATATCTCCTAAAGAGCCCAATTTTCTATCCATGCTCTGTGCTTACCTAGCATTCAAAGTTCAAATCAGATGGTGCTGGAAAATGAGGAGTGACCAATTTCTAATAAAGTGGCCAAAAAGTACAAGTCTTAAATTCAAGACTTCTTCAGCCTGTGGAACCATATTGAGAGCTCTGAATTATTTATTTTGGTGAAAATACTAATAAGCAAACTACCAGCATTTTACTAAGCCTTTTTAAGTTCATTAGAAGAAGATCTTAACAGTTTTAATTATGAAGTCCTTAGCACAAACAAAAAGAGAAAAATTTCTAGACAAGACCTGAAGTGCAGCACCACACCCAAACCATTGATACTTCTTGTCCTTTGACAAGGCAAGAATGCTTCAGTCTCTTATAACAAGACACAGAATTCTAATCTCCTATACCACAGGTTTATCACCAAATTCACAGTATATGTATAAATTAGTATATGAAAGCATAATTTTCAGGATATTTTAATATTACTTCATAGCTATATACTTTAAGACTGTCAGATTTTCCACAGTTAGTGTTAATACACGAGTGGTAACCTCCAGAAGCATCAACTTACCCCTGCTGTTTTGGCAAATAACTTTATTCTGAGTGCACGGCACTGGTTGTGCCCACAGACATAAAGGCATCGTCCCCGTGATTCTTATCAGAACTTCAGTTTCAGACAACAACTGTCAAAACTTACTGGTTTTGCCTACATCCACCAGGAAAAAAAAAGCCAAACCCAAAGCCATACCTAAGAAAACTCAAAGCCACCCACTACACTTTGATTTCAATTAAGGTGTATGCTGTGGGACATTCCCCAGCCTTTGTCCCCTAATTCCCAGGGGGAGCAACCTTCCTGGGACATGTCACACTTCCTTCCACCCAAATCCTCCCATCCTCATGTGGTATCAGGATTTGGAGGGGAAGGTGAGAGAATGGTGAGGATGGTGAAGAGGGTAGCTGAGAGAATTATGGCCTTTTAAGAGCCTCCCTTACACAGAAGAATGTGATGTGGTATGCACCTGGGGGGTTTTCCTCTAGTAATAACAGAATGTAAGTTTTAATCTGAAAACACTAAAAGGGCCAAACATTTTTCACAGCAATTTATATCCAAGACAACATTCATCCCTTAAGCAGTTACCCAATACTGACAAGCGTAAGGAATTAAGTACAATGTGTGACAGTAGAACATGGTATTGGTTCCCACATTGAAATAAAAACATAAAAAAAGTACAACAAAAGAGAGTGCTGATTAAACCATGACAGAAAACACTGAATCTACAAAAAGTTATCAATATCTAAAAATCCACACTCTTATGACTCTGGATATTTTTGAGAAATAAAATATTAGCAAAAAATCCAGAGAACAAAGCAAAAATCATACCTCTATTAAAAACAGAAATGAAAACTAAAAGGACATTAGTTGACCTCTACAGCATTCAAACTGTTTGAATTATTTCTCTGCACAAACAGAAAATGCTGAGTATCCATGACAAGATAATCCATGCATAACTAAATAATTTATGGTACTGAGAGTGACACTAATGTGATTTTATATAAAATAAGCAAGTAGACTGCTCCTTAAGAAAATAAAAGCAAAACAAAGCAACGCCACAACCTGCCCCTCATGAAAACAAAGAATAAACAAAGAAATAAATAAACAAAGGAAAAAAAAAAGAGAACCCTCCCCCAAAAAACCAAGACACCACTCCCCCCTATAAACCAATTCCAACCCAAACTAATATAAATCACTATATCTGATAATAACACAGTAATAAGCCTCAATTCAGGGTTTGCAATAATTGAATTCTAGGAAAACAAAACCAAAATGATTTACCAATGTAAATAAAGTAGCTAGTAGCAAGTTAATAATTTTTTACTTGATACATTTTGCAAAGTTTGCCATAAACAGAAATTATATTGTTTCTAACAAGTGTTGTAGTTTGCATCATGCACTTTATAGATTCAGAAGTTTGTTCAATTAATACTGTGTAAATGCTGTCCTACAGTGAATCATCAAAAATTATTATCATATCCTAGATATTCCTTAGAGAAAAATTAGAATAGATTTAAAATACTGATCCAGTTAAAATATGTATAAAGTCTTAAGCATTACTCCAAAGGAACGTTATCTCTTAAGCGGAAATTCAGAATTAAATCCAGCAAATACTTGAGCAATTAGGTCACTAAACTACTAAGGACAGCTGTTTAAATGCTTTAGGCAAGATGAGATAGTAACATAGTGAAATGATGCGACTCAGAAATGCTTTACTGGGCAAACAACACTGCACTTAAACTTGATTAAAATAAAAAATAAGGAAAACAAAATTTAAAAGTGACAATGTAAGGCACAGCTTGCAATTAGCTCAGTTGTTACAGGTTGTTTCAATACATTTAAAATGTTTTGAAAAATCTTCAAAAAAACCCATAAACCAATCAAAAAACAAAAGCAATTAGCAAAAGGAAAGCAAATCACCAAAAAGCACACAAAGAAAACCTCACTTAGAAGACTATTTCAGGTGAACTTTGTGATGACATTAACTCTGGCTTGCAAAAGCGAATGCACGCAAACCTGATATTCAAACTGTTGGAAGATGGTTCCTTCCACTTACAAAAAATATTCAAAACCAATGAAAGAGGTAGAGGAATGTTATTCCATTAAATACACATATATTTAATTAAAATAAGGTCATTCGCTAGTTCATGTTGCAATACTACAGTTAACTAGATCAGGAAATCAAAAGGACAGTTGCCTGTCATGAATAAAAGCAGCCCAATTTTCCTTGCCATGCAACATAAACAATTTCCATTGGCCTTACTATGAAAGACAAGTGACAGGGGTTTGGCATAAGCAAGTTAATTTCCTTTAAATGTTCTTTTTTTGAATATGATTCAAAATAAATACTACCATCAGGAGCATGGTTTTCTGTATGGATTGAGTGGTAAATTCTTTCTCTGTAACATACGCATGAGCAAAACCAACTTCTATAGTAAGATTAGCAAAGGAATATGACAATTACTGTCCTTATACTGTTAGGTTAGATTTCACTATTACTTACTGTTAAAGTCAACAAAGAGTACTGGAATACAATTTATGATGTGTCTGATTTTAGAAATCATTAACATCCTTGATTGCAACTGAAGTCAGTGAGGTCTAAGATTATACAGAATGAGAAAATAATGATCAATTTCTGAAATGCATTTGCAAGTACTCACTGAATCCCAGTCAGTTAAAGAACAGTTAAACTGAGACTGCAGAGCAAGTGTGTTTATAAACACCACAGGCTTAGGCTATTTGGCTAAGGCACTGTAATCATAAAACAGTCCCACTCTACTCACATAATTTTCATCTCCATATAAAGAACATGCTTTATAAAAAATACTTTAATACTTATAGATCAGTAATGTTAAGAAATCAAGTGTGACCAAAACCATAGAAATCCCTGTATTGATTGTTCTGTCTGAAGATGTATGGCAAGCCTAAGCAGAAATATTTCTTGTTCTGAAAAGCATATATACAAATACACAAGTCATTTTAAGTCATTATCCATGATGTTTTTTAATTAGTTCCAACTTGACTGATAGTGACACAAAGGAAAATAGACTAATTGTTTCATGCTCTTGTGCAAGAAAATACTGACTTTTAAATCTATGTTTTCAGTAAAATACCAAAGATTGACATGAAAGCATAAGGCTATAGGGTAGTACCTGGCTATAATGTCAGCATTTTCTACTCTGCAGGTTAAACAAATCTCAGAAATACCAATTCAACTATAATTAAAGTTTTTCTGGCACAAAACTGAAATCAAGAGGTGTATTTTCACTAAGTATACTACATCACATGTATTGACATTATGTTAGAAACTGTTATAATCTGTTTATGTCAGGTTAGAAAAGCACTTAACATAAAGAAATGCACTGAAAAGAGAATTCCCTCATCCTACACACACTATCTCTACTATCCTCAGTGTATTGTAAAAGTCAGGTTACTTTTTCTGGAGGGCCAGAAAAATGTAGGTTTGCTGCCTTATCACAGAAACTGTAGCAATTTCTCAACACAAACTCAAAGTCATGACATCTTTCTTAATTCAAGGAGTTCAACTTCAGAAACTAAATGCAATTCCCTCTTTTTATTCTAAGACATTATGCTGAGTTCCCATGAAACCATTCAAACAAGAGCAGGGAAAAAATGAGATTGGAATTTATTTCAGAACCTGCAGTAATTTATAGAATTTACTCAGCGGATTATCTTTAGCAGAGTCCTCTCAGCATAAAGAGAAATAGTCCTGAAATTATATCCATTTTCACCTTAATATATTGTCTTATACCTTAAAAATTACTCATTACCAGCAAGCTCAGACAAGTTCCATTAAGGGTTCCATTTTCTGCAAGCTTTAATGTATTTCTCAGACAGCACATTCCAGAATAATGCTGGTCATAACTATTTTTTTCACGCACTAGACTCAGAGAACTCTTGCTTTGACACTACCCATGGCAACATACAAGAAACACCTGGGCAAAAATGTTCTGATTTTTATACACTCCTTCAACACCACTACTGTGCAACTGCATTTTGTGTATGCTTGAAATAAAAATGTCTCTGCAGCCCCACTGATGGGGACCTAGCTCCCTTTTCTGCTGATCTATAAAAGCTCACTAAACCACAAAATGAAATACGAGAAGTCAAAAGAAGAGTCAGTAGATACAGACATTGCCTCTAGGCCTCCTCCTGACCATGCATCACCTCCAGTGCTCCTGCTGACTTCTCGCCAGCTTCTCTACAGGTCTACCTGTCCAACAAATGCCTCCTGGAAAAATAGGGTGCCAGCAGGTCATTTTTCTTTAAATGTATTACTGCTGAATGCATTAGTTCTGACAAGTAAAAAGTTGTGCACAGTACTGTTGCTACAACTTCAGAGTATACTATGATGAGCAAATGCAGTTTTGCAGTAGAAATCCAAAGCTTCTGAATACAATGGGTTGTCACAGCCCTTCAAATCCTAAATGGTACTTGGTTCATCTAACTCCCGTTCTCCTCCTGCAAGTAAATGCAGTTCTACTTCTGCTTACATCTTCCATAATGACTTTTTCCACTACATGAGCATAGTACAGCAAGACTTTTTAACAAGAATACTTTAAAACAAAAAAATAGAGCAATAAATCCCAAAGAAGAAATAAAAAACCCCAAAATACAGAACTTAAGGAAAAATCACCATTAGTTTATCATCTGAAAATATCTTTATGCCAACTGAAAAATACTTGGTTTGTTGGGGTTTTTTTTCATTGCAGAGATGAAATGACATTATTCAATTCTGCCAAAGCAAAAAAGACAATCCCACGTCATAACATCAAATTAAAACCACATGGCTCCCATAGGAACAGACCAGGCAAACAAATAACTTGGTGATGGACACAGCAGAAGACCACAAACAGAACCACGTAACTCAGTGCTCAAGAAATGTTATCTTGGTTGTAAGGGCAAGGTTTCCAGAACTTCTAAATAATATGAAGATATTCCAACTTCCTGATAGAGAGAATAAGTTTTCAAAGTTACTTTAAAAAATTCACTATATGTCTGATGAACAAATAGTCACAGATGTATTAAAACACCTTTACTAAAAACATCTACTTTACGTGTTTGTTTTTTATCCCCCACAGACTCTCATTCCTTCAGATTACTATGACAGAAACATTTACTCAGGAAAATCAGTTCACAGAACAGTACTCTGTATAGAATCTCTTCTACACAGGTAATAGCTGTTCAGCATGTGTCAGAAAACTGTGTACCCACTCTGTGGGCACAAAGTACAGTACTTTCAGATCTTGTATGCTCTGCAAGCATCATAATTACTCATACAGCACAGATTCATCTAAATAAGTACAGCTGATATTTGTAGACTGCCACAACATGCTGAAATATCAAGGAAATGTTCCCAGTTCGTTCTGTCTGAAAATGACAGGGAGGAGGATGAGGATTGAGACCATTGAAATGAGAGAGGAAGGAAAGGATAAGTCCAGGACAACTTGGCTGTGATTTATATTTCAATTTTCTAATTAAGTCAGTCTCTTAACATTATTATATTATTCTCTTTGAGATTTCTTTTTAATTTTAATAAACTAAAATGTGACACAAAGTTTAAAGAAAATGGGGTTATGTTTTGAATATTCTATTAATTACTTTATCTGTATTTATAAAATACCAGTAAAGGCTGACAAATGTAAGTGAGTCTGCAGTTCATAAATTTTAGGGATTCTTTCCTGATGGCATACCTTTGTCTGACAAAAGGGGAGCAGCATCTTCTTGAAACAGGTTCTGGCAGAAAGACCAAATAGTACAGCAAGCACTTCTCAAGAAATGTGAGCATTAGTATGCTTTTCAGATATCCAAACCCTGCTGGATTTATGAACTTACCCTCACTAGCCTGTTAGAAGCTTATTCAGCTCACGTTCTTCCTCCTGCCATGTTTTTCTCATGAATTCTGCTGAGAAGATAACAAAAGTTGCTTCTGACAACACCAGCCATTCCAACCTGAGCTGAGCTGAAGTTGCCAGCTAGAACCAGCACAGGGAAACAACAGTATGGGCTGAAACTGGCAGTCTGATTTTTAAACGCTGCTATCTGCAGTACTTCTGAAAAGCTGAGCAGAAAGAAAAGTGCAGTTTTCAGCATAAGCTGAGAAGAAAGATGGGACAAAGATAGACGGTTTACTCTGTACCCATTTAAACTCTTCTGGACTCTTGCTCTAAAATTAAAAACTTACCTATAAAACAAAGAGGAATAATCCATGCAGGCATCCTACAATAATAATAATGCAACACAATCCTGACAACTGGCAAGGCTGTGGTCAGTCATTCAGTTGCTTCTTAGTCTGAAAGTGAGCCCAAATTAATTCTCGCTAACTTAGGATAAACTGTCAAATCTGTGCTCTGCATTCCAGATAGATTTCAACCAGTTTCAGGTAACTTTAAATATTGCTATTAAGAATTATCTTCCTCTTTCTTAAAAGAGACATGAACCATCCAAGAACAAATAATATGTGAGGCAAGAACTGAAAATACTCCTCAAAAACTGACCTCAAGGCACCTAAAAGACATTGAAAACAACAGCTGCAGAACTGACTGCATGGCCAAACACCTTGGACTCCAGTTAGCAGAGAATTTCAACATCGTTTTCATCAAGGATATTAAGCATGTCCCTAAATACTCTACACTTACACTAGGTCTTAAACTAGGTAAGACAAACAACACCAAGGTAGGAAGACCAATTCCACAACCCAAGGTTTAACTCCTCCTCTCATTAAACTCACTGCAAAACCAAAACAAACCAAGCAAAAAAAACACAGAAGAAACAAAATAAGAACTAGGTTTAGAATTAAAGAGGAATTATCATTGACATCACTAAGATACAAATTAATGTTGTTGGTTTTTACCAACCTATTTCAATGGTGAAGGGCTACCAAAGTGAATTTCCTCCCTGCCTGAATCAATATATATTAGAAGCACCTCTCACAAAAAATATCCTAAGTAACAGGTAAAAAAAATAAAATACCAGAAGGCAATGGGATAAAGTGGGTAAAAGAAATCATTGTTAACAGATAATTAAAACATCAATTGAAACCAAGATTTTCATTTTAAAAAGGAATTTGTCTTTTAGATTATCTCCAAGTCTCTGTGTTCCCAGTCTAGCACTGAATGGTCAAAATGTTGTTTTCAAACACTGAAATGCTTCACCATTCAAGAATGTTTCTTTTTCCATGCATGTGCCAGCCAAACCTTTGTACTTTACTAGAACTGCTAGCAATCAGAAGCTGCATTTTTAGGTGAATAAATACCTTGCAAAACAGATGTTACCCGGCTCTGAATAGAACACCGGCTTCAAACCGTGAACCCTCTTCAACAGCACACAGGGCAGCAGTGGGCACTGTGTATCCAGCCCGTCAGACACTGCCTCAGTCTGCTCCCAATTCAGATCACACATCCTGTCCAGGGCCTAATTTAATTTATTCTCACTTCTGGTAAATTTCACCCAAAATGAACTACAAGCAGGTCATTTGTTACACCTGTTAAGAGAGAGGCTTGGCTAAATCTCTCTCACAGAATCTGGAGCAAGAAATGCATGACATAGTTAATGTTTTTGAAATGCGTGACATAGTTAATGTTTAAAGTGACCAGAATAAAGATACTCTAAATCAAAGAAGAAAAAATAAGTGGGAAATGAATGCCACATTCACAAATCCAGCTATGACAGACATTCATAGTATTTAAACTGAGAGGTGAAAGATGACCAGAATAAGTATTTGTGGATTCCACTCATTTTCCTTAAATTTGCCACCAATGTTTACTTTTGAGTATTCCTGTTTAACTAAACTTCACAATAAACTGACTTTGTTCATCTATGAGATTTATGCATTTTTTCATGCTGAAATGACCTCATGTCACTATTGTGTATTTAGTGATAAGAAGGTCTCATTCCAGCAATAAAGCCATATGGAACACATTACTCAAAGGCCTATTAAGTACAAAACATTCAGCATTTATTTACCACAGAGAGGGAACAGAGTCCTTAAAAGGTTATTTAGACTATAGCATGGAGACTAAAATATACCCAGTGTCCCGTTGATTTGACAGCTTGCCATAACTCTCTCATATAGTTTTAATTAGAACACAATACATACACATATTGTCTTCTGGGAAAACATTCCCAATTACAAAAAGCCACAAGAAGAATAGCACTGCTTTTGACAGCTGGAATGCACATATTGTCATAATCCTGCTGGCTACCCACCTAAATGTAAGGTGTGCATCTTCCTGAACCTCCGAAAAGTAATGTCAGATTGAATAAAAGTCAGTGTTGTAGGCCCATCCACCTGTGTGACACGCTGATGACTCCCGCCTTTGCTGAGGGGGAGGAAGATTGATTGCCATTTTTCTCTACCAATATAACTCATACATCAATTCAAATCAGAAACAGGATTTGTGGGAAGAAAACACTTTTCATGTCTTCATCTCTATTGAAAATATAACAGCTCCATCTTGAGGCAGGACCCAGTGAATGTTAGTAGAAGGTGCAGTCAGGCTGAAGATGCACTTCGGCAGTCAGCCACAACCATCTAAAACATAGATTGACATTTCCCAGGGTCCCTTTCTGCTTATCTTCTTACCATAAGAGGAGGCATGTGTGTACATGGTGCATGAGTTTGGATAAATTTACTTAAAAAAAAAAAAAAAA
>VXBX01002494.1:154700-180297 GCA_013400415.1 Scytalopus superciliaris | reverse complement strand
AAAAAAAATATATATCAAATAGACACCAGCTCCCAGGGATGATACAAGTCAAGGATAATAAGACCTGACAAAAATATTCTTTCAGGAGCAGGAAGTATCCAAGCTTCTCTTCAGCTAGTGCATACAATCAAATTTCAGACCATTAATTTCTTCATTATTGTATTCTTCCTAAACTAGGAGTAAAAAGATGAATACATTTCAATGTTTCATCTGAATCGCTACTCAAATATTCTCGATAACCAACAATTTCAATCCACTGCTAAGCATTGCCAGTAAGTAATCTACTCTTCAAGTATTAATGGCATTATTTATTTTTAAATGGGCTATTTTAAAAACTTAAGCGCTAAATATCAATATGCATATTCTTCAGGCTACTTCAGGAGTTTTATTTTTAATTGACAATGTAACAGTATTTAGAATCTTTGTAGTAAATCCACATTATGTCAGTTAGATTGGCAAGTCAAGACGGACATAAAACCTCTTGCATTTAAAAGAATGTTGATTAGGGTACTGAGATGGATTGATTATGGCATGTATAACAGATTCTGTTTAAGACTATCAGTAAGTGGAAACAGTTTTTGCAGCAAGAAACCAGAGTGAGCTATACCTGTAGAACAAAATGATGATAGAATAATAGAAAAAATAATCACCAATGGAGTTCAGAGCTATAAACACCAGTAGCGTACTTGAGTAAAGACTGGAACTAATAATTTGTGCTGGTTTTAGCTGGGATAGAGCAAATTTTCTTCACCATAGTCTAGTATGGGGCTAGATGTATGCTAAAAACACTGTTAACAATACAGGGATGTTTGTGCTACTGCTAAGCAGTGCTTATGCAGAGACAAGGCATTTTCTGCTTCTCACAGCACCCCACCAGTGAGGAGGCTGTGGGTGCACAAGAAGTTGGGAGCTGACACGTTCAGGACAGCTGGCCCCAGCTGACAAATGGGATATTCCATAACATCATGGTCAGCATATGAAGCTGAGGAAAGAAGGAAGGGGAGGACATTCAAAGAGATAGCATTTGTCTTCCCAGGTAGTCATTATGCATAAGGGGGCCCTGCTCTCCTGGAGACAGCTGAACACCCGCCTGCCCATGAGAAGTAGTAAACAAATTCTTTGCTGTGCTTTGCTTGTGTGCACAGCTTTTGCTTTCCCTATTAAACTGTCTTTATCTCAACTCACAAGTTTTCTTACTTCCAGTTCTCTCCCCCATCACATTGCAGGGGCAGCATAAGGGGGAGAGGAAGTGGCTGTGTGGTGCCTGGTTGCTGGCTGGGGTTAAACTACAGCATCATTCCAGAAAAAACAGAAAGAAAAATTATGGGGAACTGACAGGAAGAGACTGTGAAGTATGTTAAGAAAGTTATTTTGCAGGTAATAAATAAAAGAGATGAAAAGGGGCTGAATTTTATCTTGAAGAGGAATTCCACCAATAAGACTTAAGTAAACAATCTTATCCTTGGGATACAGGTATGACTCATTCCCTTTATTTTCAAGTGTATAGAAACCCTTGTCATGACCTTAATAGCTCTGACAAGAGCTCTCTAAGACTGTAAGTACTATAAAGCAATTGACCCAATTTATAAATTAATTTCATCTAATAGCCATTGAAAACAACGAGAAACTTCATTAAAAAGCCATTTTGCTAGTTCCAAGATGACACGAACATCAAAGAAACTTTCAAGTTCACTAATTCATTTGCCAAATTCCTTAATTTCTAACTTTATTAAGGGAAACACAATGTTATCATGATGTGAAAATGCAGCACAAAAATAAGCATTGAGTTTGATTTTAAAATTCAGTCAGCATCTATAATTTTCAGTGCAATTCCCTAATGGTTTATTAAAATAAGTGTTAGTGAAACAATTTTAATTCTATACAGCTGAACAGCCTCATATATATTTATGACTGCAACAGATGTTTCTATGGGCTCATTTAGATTGCTTCTTACATTCCCCTCAGCTGATGAGGTGCCCTTCTATGTTACAAGGAATTCCTTTTACATCACAGCAGTACAGCTGGTTAAAAACACCATCTGCACTCATAAATGCCTGGATTGTATTTAGCCACAATATACAGAACCTGAGAACGTCTACAGAAAGCTGGAGATGAAGCTTTACATTATACTAGATGACATTTGCACACATTCAGTTGTTAAGTCCCCAAATACTGTTTGTGCTGTCAAAATAACTCAAAGTAAGATCTTACCAGCATTTTTTTGTGGTGGCCATTTGGATCAACACATGTTCAACCAGTGATTTAACCATTTTTTTTCTTCTCATCACTGTAGCTTGCTTTTCCTAAACATCATAAACTATAGGAAGAAGCTTACTCTGCAAATTCATTTTTTAAAAATCAGTATTTTCAAAAACAGTTACATTGATAAATCCCATTAACAAGAGTATAGTAATTCGCATGCAGTCTATAGCGTTATATACTGGCTCAGTGCAGTGAAGCCCTAATCTACACTATAGGCTCCCACTACTTGTTAAAAGCATTCACAGCTGATTTCTAGAAATAGGTTTTAGGACCTCTGATCCTCACAAGACTCAATTAACTTCACTGTTAAACATGCGACTATCTCAGTAGTATAGCCACTTAGCCAAAAAGTATTAAAATGTATTTCAGCTTACCTCTTCACCCACAGGACTCAGTTTTGCTAACTACTTTAGTTCTGCTAACTAAAACAGATCAAATAATGCATTTCTACTCCTTGACTAGAAGTCCAAGTACTTGTTTTCTCAGACTTTTCTCCACCTCAAATGCATTTATTTTGGAAATATTATAGCCAGTAAAATTGCTTCTGTATGATTTCAATAAGGGAAAAAAGTGTTTATGTAAGCAGTTGCAGTGAACCACTACAAAACAATTAAGAGACATTCACACATTTTTAATTGATCTGGTATTAATTGTTCACTGATCAAGAGAGAGAAGTCCAATCTGTAGCCTGAAAACTGCTTTATTTATATTTTAAGGAAGAAACAACTCATCTAAGGAAATCTTATATATTTAATTTTACCCTTACTCCTGCAAACAGGTTGTTCAATCAGTTCTTCTTCAGTGACATTCACACTACCCTTTCGGATATCAAAAATCTGCCACAAGAAAATGAGATAAAGCGAGATGCTAAGAAGTTTGCTGCAGAATACACAGTTCTCTGACAACTTACAAAGATCACTCATGTCACAAAATGTTACTGTTTTGAAGCATTACTGTGTTTTTAACTTTTTTGTAAATATTGCATCTGTTCTGCAGCTTCTCCATACACAAACAAATCAAACTCTAAACATAATCATTAAGAAAAAAAATTATTTTAGTGATTCTTCTTTTCAAATGTGATACTGAATCATTTCAATGCTGTTATCCTGATGCACAAATCTGTATTTCACAGTTTTAGTTCACCAGAGTTGTTAAAATTCCCAGCAAGCGCTGACCTTTACTTCTACAAACTAAGAAAGAATTTGAAAATACAAGACATGGATGATTCAATGATTCACCTTTGCAATAATAATCACTTTTGAAGGAAACACATGCCTGGAACTTAAGTTTCTAGATGTGCTTTACACCTCTGTAAGACAATAATTTATCACAGAGAAAAGCAACTTTAGGAGGATCTACATACCAACAGTTTTGTTCATTTTTATTTGGTTGACTTTATTTTGTTTTTAACAATTAACTGTACTGAATTTGGAACCTTCAAGGGTAGAACAGTGTTTCATATTGAAGAGTCAGAGTTTTGCACTACTGAAATACAGAGGAGTACTAGTTTGCCAGTTTAAAAGCACCCTATTTTCCATCCTGTTCCACCAATGGGAGACTAAAAATCAAAAATATCATATGTAGAACCAGCGGGAATAAATGTGTAGCAACAAGGCACTTTCTTTTGTTCAGAAATGACTAGCAGCTATAGTAACATTCCTTTGGTTTGCCTTTGTTTAATAGCAGACCTGAATTTGGAAATCTCTACTGGAAGAGAAATTTTTTGCATTATTTAAACATTCTAAAAAATAAATAAATAAATCTTCTGCAGAACTTTTGTAGAGGTTTACGTGTTATAAGCTCATGCAGTTCACAAAACTTCTAAGTCAACCCAGAATCTTACAGTTGTGCTTCAGTCGTTCCTGGTCATTCACTTGAGATACAGGATTTAGTGTCAAATCACAAAGAGAGAAGAACACAACTATCACATCTGTTTGGAGTTACCTCACTGAAAGAAATGTGTCCTCAGACAGGGAATTACAGTAGTTTTGTTAATTCTAGAAGTCTGATCTACTTAAGAAATACTATTGGTGAATAAGTGTCTGACAAGGCTATCAAAACAAAGCAGAGCTAACATTAACATTTACAGTAGTGTCAAGATGTTGAGTCTACCTGTCAGATGGTAGTCTTGGCTAAGGTGGATTCTTCAAACTTGTTATCCAACCCCTTTTTAGGGTAGGTGAAACAATCTACTTCTGAGCCAAGAACTGTCTATACCATACAACAATGGCATACCTTGGATTTTATTTTAGTAACCTGGTGAAAACAGAATATACTTTTGTTATAAAGCAGTTTCACTGTTAGCTTTGAAAAAACTCATTTCCAGCACAAATCCTATTTTTCAGAAATCAAGTGCTTGGAAAACAAAACAAAACAAAACAAAAAACCCTATAGAAAATAAATAAATACAGTATTTCCATCAAATCTTTCAGAATGTCATCATTGCCAGTATACAGAATAACTCCACCAGAAATATGTATTTAATTTCTAGATCCAACAGCTTTGAGCCTGCCTTGTCCATCTCTTCTGAAATACAGCTGACTGTTTTATTTAGCTATGTTATTTATGTACTGCCAGTTTGGTTGTAATGTGCTTTTGAGGACATTTTTATTATTCATAATAGCAACAGAATTATGAAGAAAGATTACTTTTCTTTTAAGAAATGCTATTTCACATACAGTGCTAAATTTAGAGATTATGGAGGAGGATTTCTCAATTCTCAGGTATTTAACAGATAGAATTTAGGCCACATATATATCACATGTTCAGAGGCTTGTATGGTCAATTTTACAAACAGTTGAAACCTTTAAAACATATTCCATTTGTGCCAAGCTTAAGATTTTCTTCACATTCTGACTACATGGATGTAATAAGCCAACAAACTGTGGTATAAACAGTGCAACAGATTCTGGGTCTGCCAACAGACTGAGTAAAGCTATAATTCTTATCACAATAAATCTAAAACTTATCTATGGCACACTGACGACTTATCTTCTAATCTCTGATAATTTTATTCAAAATGTGCAAAATGGAGTTGGCACAATACAACAGAACACAGGACGCAGAACAGGATGGGTCTTCTGAACTGGACTACATGATTATACTGATGGCATTCAGGCTAACCACAACAAAAGGAAAAACAACTATTATGTCACATTTTCATGGGAACTTTCACATGTATCTTCAAAGTCTGGTCTTATCTTCAAGCATCTTACTGATTTCACTAAAAGATGGTACAAGAAAAAACAAAGCAGAAATTCTGGTTTCAGAATTTGCCTCATTAACTTCAGATTTAAATGTGGAGTTAATTAGTTAAATCTATAAAAGGCCTTGAAATAGCAAACCAAGGTATTAAAAATTAAAAAATAAAAAAAAATCAGAAAATAACTTCTTCTGAAAAGAACTGTCATAATAGAAAAAAGATCTTGGTCTTATAATCTGCATATGAAGAGATTATTAACATATTAATATTAAAAACACAGCACTAGAAGAAGAATAGTTATTGAATAATATTGGATATTTTAATACTTATCACGGACCTTAGGATTTTAGTTAAAGCTTCTGTGAGAGAAAAAACAAGCCTGAAAAAGAACATGTACATCCTTACTGAATTACTAGAGTCCCAGCAAATACAGTGGATATCCAGGCAACTATTCACCTGCTGCTATCAAACAGGAAAAGAACAGTTACCTTGGCAACTGCTGTATCTCACATTACACTGTGTTACTTCCAAGACAAAAACATGGTCTTAGGAGAGAGTTGGGGAGGCCATTTGGCTTTTACATTTTCACTGGCAATGTCATCAGGGACATCAGAACATACTTATAAAACTATCCTAATTCTCAATGAGATAGGAAATAAACACATTTTCATTATATGAAATGCCATGACAGCTAGGTACAGTCTCCATTTTAGTCAATATACGGACCACAAAAGTTGTAGGGAGGATTTTGTTTACCATCAAAGCATATTTCTTTTATTACTAAATTATGCAATACTTCTCCAAAGGAGCACAATATAGTTTTATAGAGAGTCTGACATAAAATTAAGAAACCAAGAAGCTAATTTTAAAATGGTCTGAAAAGGTCACAGTTATTATGAAAAAACAATTAACATTCTTGGCATGGGAAGTCTCTGTACCTTACATTATAAGACTGGCATCCAGAGGCCTAATTAAAATTTCCATTCCAGACATTGACAGAGGGGTTTTTTAAGTGATTAAAATAACAGTTCCTAAAAATTAAGAAGACTAATAGCTACTTCTATTTCCACGCAAACAAATGTAATTATATGTCCACATTTTTTCAAAACAAAAATAAGGGAAAGAAAATTTATAAAGGCAGGTATGAGGTATTTAAAGCAAAATTGTTAAGACAATGAGCATACAGTATATCAAGATTTATAAAAAAGGATACTCAATATTCTAGTTAAATTATTGAGCAAACATTCTGGCACAGAATTATCAATTATTTGCCTTTTGTTGAAGACTAAGAAAATAGCTTTTGTACCTGAAACCTGTCAATATTGTCAACTGAGTCTTTATCAGATGGACTTGATCTGAAACAGTTTCTGTTCAAAGTTTGAGGAGACACTTTGCGCATGAAAATCTGTCAGTAATTGTGGCTGTAGATCTTTTCATTTCACAGGTTACATCGGTGTTATTGAAGTTATTTAATCTTAATGTTTTCCCAGTTAATGAAATTCTCAGCCTGAAATTATTTAAACTCACTTTAAGTAAAACAAAACAAAAATCCCTCACATCCCTCAACCTTTTCATTATATGAATATAGTAAAAATCACAGTCAGTGGATTAATCTGAGTGGTCTGTTTTAGATGTTTTCATGTACATGAAATGAATGTACATGTTTTAAATTTGGAGGCTGTAGGTACTATGTTCCACTTACACAGTGTAACACAACCCTCTAATCTTCTCTGAAATTACATGTAATCTAAAATAAGATTTCTCTTGCCTTCCTAATTGACCACTGCACATTATCATTATGTGTTCACCACACAAGACCTCAAAACACAGTCATAAACAAACTGTTACAAGTCAGTATATGATCATCTCCCAGGATCTTGCCTAGATGGCAAATTCAGGAGGGGTTTGATGAAAGAGGCCTGTTTATTTCCACACCAAGTTTAGACTACTGATCTCACTTGTTTTGTATGTCTTTTTTCTAGTACACTACTTTTTTATTTCTTTGAAAGAACAGAGTTACTTCTTAGTTTTGAATAAAAGACGACCCTCCTGGACACCAGTATTAAGTTAAAAACTTAGATTATTCAAACTACTGCAGTTGTCCAACAGTCAGATCAGGATTTCTCAGACTAGACTGAAGAGAGAGAACACAGAAATCATGCCTTTAATTTAACTCTTCTCCTATAGCATTTTAAAAGTCTAACGCATACACTTTACACACATTAGCATAGTTATGCCCGTTTTACAGGCACGTTAACTACAGCACACAGAAATGAAGCATCTGTGTCATCACTGATCTGTCATTAGACTGAGCAAAAAGAACCTACAGGCCCTACAGTTCAATCCAATACTTTACTAAGCCATACTTTGTCTGATCGTTGTATTATTAGATGCTCTGTTTTACACAATTATTGATGTCAGAGGATTCAAAATCAAATCAAACTCATTATATACAAAAGATACCACAAAATTCAATTTTAACTTCATTGAAGTAAGAAAATAGATGACAACAGGAGCCATCCAGTCTGATGTGTCTCTTAATCTCAGAAAATGCATTAAATAATCAGAAATCCAGCTTTAGGATTGCTGCTACATTAAGTGAGTTAATGAAGGATACAGATATCTCTGGTACCAACAAGAGCTAAGAACACTGAAGCACAAAACCACAGAGCTAAGTAAACAATAATTCATGAAATTAATTGAAATACAAGTGTTCAAGGCTGAAAGAACATGACTAAGAGTACATGGAATGACAAGCAGCATTTAAAAGAAAAAAACTAGGTCCTTTGTTAGCAAAGCATAAAGCAAGGACAGCAGGATATTACTAGTGCAATTAAATGTACCTGAATATTTTCAAGAAGTTCTGAAATAATTCTAGCAACCAACAGGATACGTAGTACCTGTGTGCAGTAAGTTATGATCAACTGGCAAACTATAAAATTTATTTTTAAGAGTTTTGCTTCTCTTTCCAGAAAAGTCTGGAAATGACTAATTTTGGAAATTGCAAGTTTAATTGCAAGTCATTCACCTTTTTCTTAGGTATTTCATGCTGCATGTTTCTCACTCATCCTTCTCTAGTTTTGCTACTACCCCAATATCAAGCGGGTCTTTATACCAATTTATGTAAGACTGATCAACCCCATTTCACAGGTCCCATATCCAAAAGACTAGGATCAGCCTCTGCTGTGGAGTATATTATTATTTCCATATCCTTTAGCTTTGACACTTTGAAAGCCACACCTAAATATAGCTAAATATTCTGAAATCAATGGCTTCAGAATTCAACTTTCACAATTCAAAATGTTGCCACTTAGTATACATAAAGTGTTACCATATTCAAGTGTTCCTATTTTCCTTTCCATGCCTGATCTCCTAAACTAATTACACTCCTTACAAATTTCACATAAACTACATTTGTTGTTGGTCACCTCCAGTAAAAAGTCAGATGTTGCCCTTTCTTTGTGTATTTCTTTTGATAGCTTTTTGTGTGACTTTAAATAGCACTGGTCTATCAAGGAAGTGGCTCAGCCTCTGTGGTAGCAGTGCTTCAAATTCATCAACAGGGAAAAAAGCAGTTCTTTGTCTTTAGAAAACAAAATAGTTCTTCTGGATAAACCTATTCATTAAAACAGTTTTGAACTTCAATCAGCTTTACAATACTCTCCAATTTCCCTGTCTTTTGCACAGATACCTTTGGGACCAGCCTCTGATGTCACAATTCAATTAAAAATACACTTCTAAGCTGAAAAAAAAAACCCAATTTCTAAACCTCAAGCAAAGATAGGAATATTTTTGATTAGTTTACACTAAGTTCATTATTTTCAAGCTATTTGGAGCCTTACAAAAATACCATTGTTCAAAGTCCATACTAATTTAATTTATGGCCTGAAGAAGAGACGAGATGAGGTAATTGAGGTGCTACTCTTTCAGTATTTTTGGGCTTCTTGTTCAGAGAAGCCATATTCTTGTTCTCCTCATCAAAAAGGGTATAATAGATTTGTCTTAAAATTGTTCAGTGATATCAGTTGGCTTTTGTAAAAAAAAAAATTGAAAACAAAAATCAAAACTTTACGGAGCAGGCACTGTGCAATTTATGTAGAGCTAATCCACAGCAAACCCTGCAAAGAGACCAATGCAGCTTAAAGTGTGAATTTGGAAAAAACAGAAAGTATTTTCTTCCTGTTGCTTTATACAGGAAAGAACTATCTTCTCTGTGCTAATACTTCTACTATTTGATGTAGGATATTTTCAAATACTTTTCATTCACCTGTCGCATAGGCTCTCCCAAATAGCTTTATTTGTACACTGTAGATGTTACATAAAATCATGTAACACACTTTAAGAGTATCTCTTAGCTAGAACAAAGTGTTTGCTCTGACAGTTTTCAAAAACCCGGAGAACATTACTTTAGGAAGAAATCAAGATAGTTATTTCTCTCTTGCTAAGATTTAAAAAAAATGAGAGCTTTTCCTCCTCAAGTTTCTTCTCTTACTTAACACTTTAAGTCACAATTCTTTTGGGACCTATAATCAATAGGCAGTTATGGTATCATAGAGATGTAGCTTTTTAGTGAAAAATAAAGCAGTCTATTTGAGCTCCTTTAGTTCTATGCTCGTTCTAATATTTCTGGTAATTACAAAAGATAGTCAGTAAGCCGGTTCTCATGTCACTGAGCAGTTTCAAGGTTTCTGAAACACTGTTACCTGAGCTGGCACTCTAAGCCTCAATGAAGAGCAACTGTGCTTACAAAACCCATGTTTTGTTCTGGGATACAAAGGAACACCGCCAGAAGTTTTGATTTATGCCAACTGTGCACTGCCCTGCTAGGATTCTCACTCAGGTCTAAAATAAAACAAAACAAAGAAAACATCCCCAGCAATAAAATCTTATTTATGTCCTGGTTCTGTCCAAGACAGAGTTAATTTTTTGCAGTAGCCATGAGGGGGTGTGGATAAGACACAGGGGTTATAGCACACCACCTCACTCATTGCTGGGATGGGGGTGAGGGACTCTTGCTTCCGGAGAGGTGTTCCTTCTGGTGGGGAGAAAACAGATTGGGGAAGAGTCGATCAGTATTGTCATGGACTTTCTGTGTAAATTGTTTCTTCACCTTTTGTTATTAATAGTGTTGCTGTTACTGTTTGGTTTTTATTTCATTTCTGTTTCCAGTAAATTGCTCGTCTCAACATATGATCTTTGCCTTTTGTGCTTCCAAATGGAGAGGGAAGGGGGAAATGAGTTGCAGTGTGGTTTTAGTGGAACTACTAAATTGGACAATACCCTTCCTAAACCATGACAAGTTAATATTTCAATTTTGAAGCAAGAAAAAGTAGAATATACATTAAGGCAAATACCACACAAAATTCAAAGCTGACATGTCATAAAAAACCCCAACAAACTTTCAAAAGCATCAAAGGTTTTTTTACCTTCAACACTCAAGTATTGTGCAGCATTACAGTCATTTGGCCAGTGTAAGAAATCTGAAGTTTTGCTTGGTTTCCACTACAACTTGCACTTACAGATACAGGGTATTTATCAGACAGAGCATGATTCTCACAGGCACATATTGATATGGGATTTTATCAAAATCTGACCAGATTTCATCCTAAATTGTGCTGGAATAGTCATTTTATGTCCCAAATAAAAACAGCAGCAGTGCAATTACCTTGTAGTAATTACTTTTCCCAACACTAAACCTAAAACCAAGCTGTTCATATCAAATCTGTCCATTACTCCCTGGAAAAAGTGCTGGAGCTGTTACACCAGATTCTGTGTAATAAACATAATTATCACTGCTCTGCATCTTCAAAATACTACCCAGCAGTAGAAAAAACATGGTGAGCAGTATTAAAATCCACCATTTAGAAAATAATGTTTCCGAATAGATTGCAGGGCTTGGATTATGCCTGACAGTTCTAACAGCTTTCAGTAACTGATTCATAATGCCACCAACATTTTCACTGCACAGGAACTGAAAATGTACAGGTTTTCCTGTTCTCCATTTTGGCTGATTGAGGAATTTTAGCTGATGAGAACCCAAATCATTGTGTTAATTGATTTAATGCTAGAAGGAGGAGCATCCCTACTAAATTATTCCTCCTTGTCCCATAACTTTCAGCTGTGCACCTGTAACACTGAAATCCCAACCTGTTCTCTCATATCACAGTTAGGCTGAAGCAAAAATACAATGTAATGGGTTTCTGCATATTATTCACAACACATGGGTTTTCAGACCACAGGTCAAAGAAAAGGTTCTCAAAAGCACAAAACATACTGCTTTTCCTCCACTTACTGTCTCCTTAATTTTTTCTTAAATTAGGGTGTGATATAAACCAAGATGTTGATGGCATCTGGACAGCACATAGTGTGCCTAGGCAGCACTTAGAAGAATATAGTATGAAGTATAATGAATCCAGAGAATCTAGTGTTAGTGAATCACACACCCCAAAAACTTCAAGTGCCAATACCACACTGCTTTCATTTTTCTCCCCTGAGGATTTACACTGTTTACTTTATATGTTCATATGCTTATCTGAAAGCCTTAAACCTATACTATACTTAAGCCTTAGATCTCTTACAGTAAGCTGTATACACCACAAAAGTTCCCTGGCATCACGAAGAGAAGGAGCAGTACAAACACATTCTGAAAAGTGTTGTTGCGACAACTGACTGAAAGTCTTTGAGACCATGCAGGCAACCTACTAATCTCAGTGTTACATGTTGCACAACACAAGACCATTCAAACCCTTCAAATAAACCTGCCAGTCACATAGAACCACTTCAGCTTATCAAGGTTGTCACTACAGCTCACAGTTTTTTGGGGGATATTTGTCTTCTCCCTCAAGAAAAAGCACACAGAGACCTTGGGCTACGTTTAAACTACTTTTTCTCTCAGTCTCCCTTTCCAATGACAACTTTTATCCTAAATTGATTTTTTCACATTACCAGGTTAACAGACGAAGTGAAGTCTGCACAGAGCATGCAACTGTCCCCTTTCCAAAGAAGAGCCAGAGTTGTGTCCATGGTGTGCGAAGGAGAAGAGCCCACTCCAGTTCCATGGATGCTGCACTGGGTGCCAAACCTTCTACATACTAAAACAGCTAAACCCTCAAAATTGAAATAATGTTGTTTCTGTCACTTTATATGAAATTTAATTTGAAATTCAGTGAAATGCAAGAACTTAAAATGTCACCTACACAAAAAATAGCAAGAGCAAATAAATGGAATCAAGTGCATTTGACTTCAAAGCAGAAAATTTTTCAGAAAAATACACAATTTGGAGAAGCACCTTACTTTAAAACATTGCAAGCCTATTCTTATTAATATCAATTCTTTTTGGACAGATTTTGCATCGTTAAAAGACATATTTGCAACCTTTTCTACAACATGGCTCTATTTGCTTAAGTGCCATAAGTAGAATCCATCTGCAGTCTTAGTATTTAACTGTAAGTGGATGGTATTTATTCAGCTAGTACATTTTTTTCTGACATTTATATTACCTCAAAGGACAACACTGCCTTTGGAAATTCTATTTCAGATTGAGCTAATTGAACTTTTGAAGGCATGGTAATCATGTCATGAATCAGCAGCACTGGTTATGACTTTGAAGGGGTGACGTATCATAGAAATTGATTTTTTTTTTCAGCCTCAGTGAAAAGGAATCAAGTTGCACAAGAAAATAAATTAACTTTAAGTGAACCAGACCGCTAGCAGTATAACCTCTAAATGTCCCACTCCCACACTGCACCTACATGCCTACACTTTGAAACCGGCTTGTCTTTATGAAACCAGCTAAAGCTATTCTAAATATAAGTTTACTGCTTTTACTGAGTATCTCAGGCTAACATTAGGAGTATTTGAAGAACAAAATATATTACAATGTATACATTATATACTTGAGGTAAATAATTTACTCTGAAGTAATCATTAGGTCTGAAGGTTCTCTGCCGAAAAGGACTCTGGAATTCAAACACAACTACTTTTAATTGATAAAGTTTTTTATTTAGAGGTCATTAACCTCAATCCAGATCATGTGAAGTAGCAGAAAAGCACTAAATACAGTTTTCTTTCTGAAAGGAATTGGTATTCTCAGAGAGGAATCATAGAAGAAGCAGATTTGTTGCATCTCCATAAATAATATCATCCATCTCCCAGCTGCCTCTAAAAAAGTCCACAGTACATAATGAAAAGCAAGTTCTTGAATGCTATTAATGTGAATTTTCTAAAGAGGTCCATATATTAAAGAAAAATTTTAAAATAACTGATCTAGAACAAAAACTGTCTATTGGATGTTCATAAGAGATTTTGGCAGGCAAGAAGAACATTAGTCACTGCAGCAGCCCAAAATCTCTCAGCTTTGTGGGGAGGAAACATGAGCAGGGGAAGAGTTGCTGGATGATGGTTAAAAAAAAGAAAGGACACCTGCTCTGAAGACTGGATTTGTGGTTTCAATAAAATATTTGTCCATTCTAAATAAACTTTGTCTTGCAGTATGAGTTGAAAAACAGGCCTCTTCAGAATTTCCATATCCCTTCAAGTGAGCTTTGCTCACTTTTCCTGCTCCAACAATTATTTGGTTGTTCCTGGCACAGCAGAATGGTTTCAATAAAAGATTGGAAAGTGCCTCTAAACAAATTATCCAAAGCCTTCAACTCCAACATTCACCTACACAGAAAAAGTAGGGTAAAATCCCTCACACTTGGAAAAACAGGGGATCTCAGACTACAGTACCTTAACAAAATGCACTTACATTACTGAAGAAAAGGTATTCAAGCACATGCCTGTGGTGTATCAAAGAACAGGCTTATGGAATGTAGCCTCTCTCAATAAACTGCTGGAGGATGCTTTTCTTGGAATCTGAACCAGGCTTGAGCATAAAATATGAGCCAAGTCATTTAACTGTGATACAATGGATGTAAACTTTCTTTATGCATGACTAGAAAACTAACTGAAGGCAAGTTAGGCAGCACCATGTCAGGAAGTAATTCCAGCTGGGCACTCCACTCCGTCACTGAGACCCAAGTGTTTTTGAAGCTTTGGATCTAAGAAAGTATACTATGTCACTGTATACTAACAAAGGTTAAACTTTCCATGGCATGCAACAATAAATCATTAAATAATGTGGTTTACCTTCACTAAAAGAAAAGATTACTTTAAAGGTACTTGAGATCAAATACAAGTATCTGCAGCAACAAAGTCCTGATTCCTAATATTAAAGGGAGAACTGGCCAAAGCCCAAATAATTATAAATTAAAATTCTCATTTCATGGCTCAAATGGGTGTATGAATCCATCTTGTACATTTGCTAAAAAGGAAAGCATTACTAGTAAGTAGTAAATAGTGTATTTTCATCAAAGATGGACATTTTGTGTAAAAAGAATCTGAAAGTTATATCATCAGGGAGAACATAAATGGAAAATAAATGGACAATGAAAGCAATTGCTATATAAGCAATGAAACTTAAAAACATACCACAATTTCAGAAGACAAATTCATATTATAGCCTCTTTACTACAATGCAAACCAATGCTTGATCATTTCGAATAATTCACAATTAAATAACAAGCATGACTTTTTCTGAAACAAATATGTATTTAAGCTTACAAAAAGATGACAAACCAATATACTCTCACTACACAGACTCATCACTCAGCAATTAATATGCTTCTGGGAGATACACTTGCAAGCCTAAATACAGGCTATTTTCCCAGAATTTCATTGAAGCATAAGCTAAGAAAACTATACTACCAGAGATCTCTGTGCATGTCTCACTGTTCAAATTAATCTCTTGCCACAAGAATAGGTGACACTCCTTTTGAAAGTGAATAGTAATGAAGGGGAAATATTGACAAATAGTCTAGCTATGCAGCTTTAATTTATTGCAGTACACATTTTCTGAATGAGCACCAGTGTGTTACACTATGCCTAAGCAAAATTCCACTTGCTGTAGCAGTCAGGTGCAACAACAGCAAAGACACAGGACAACTCTGTGCACCTTGTATGAGGGCAAGATGTCATCAACTACAGCTTGTTAGCAGTTATTCCTGGAAATGAATGGGAGGGAGAACCTGAATAAAGCAGAACAGTGACTGATGTCAGAGATAATTAGGCAACAAAACCCTCTATCAGCGTATGACAAGAACTTAATAGGAGAAGGTGAGATAATGGTGGAATAGGTCATGAAATTGCCTCAGGACAGCTCTCAGCAAAAATGCTTTCAAGTCTTCCAGGACTTAGCTACTTAATGCAAAGGCAGTGCCAGAGTCTCTGCACCCTGCATAGTTAACTACAACCTAGACAATCCACCCATGACAAAACAGATGTTCAAAGCAGGTTGTTTCCTTTAACTTTCATGTTTGCTTCTTTCTGACTTTACTGAATACAGATATACTTGACCAGACCTACACCTTTCAGTCTGGAACCTCTTGGTGCCTGTGATATTGACAGCAAAAATGAGTAACTGTAGGTATTTCATAGTGAAATCTTTTTCCTGGTCATTGCAATAGTAAGTTTTTAGAAATAGTCAAGATTAAATTATGTCTTTTACTAAATAGCAAGTGTCTCTTTGATCACATTGTTTTCTTGTTTCTTCAATACTCTCTTGAGAAGGTATATTCAAGTAGATACTTTTACTGCTAGCACTGNGTTTCCCTCCCAGAAAAGTAAATTATGTTGCACAGCTTGCTGTTTTGAAGCGTACAAATTTTGTGTTTCACTCACAGATGTTTCTCACACTTAACATTTGAAGGTCAGGATGGCTTTCTTTTTAAATCACATAAAAGACAGTTGGATTCTCTCTCCTGTCTTCAGAGCACAAGATATGCATTCAAGTGTTTTACCATAATAAACTGTATATGTTTATGTATGTTTGCTTATTTACTTTTACAGTCATATTTAGATTTTTTGCTATCTGACAGGGATTTGCACTGTGACACTTTCATTTCAAGATCATCAAAACACATGCTGGTTGTGAGGGTGGAGGAGGAAAGAACTACACAAAACTAAATAGGGGAATTTTCTATATTAAATACATAGATTATATGTATTGTATTTAAATATTTTCTTTGGTTTATCTTGAATGCTAGTGATCTCTTCTAATGAAATCACAGGGAATTCACTTTGATATCATACATAAATGTCCATTCCTTTGCTGGAAACACTACTGAGATAAATTGTCCATCATTTCATACCTTAGTCACTCACAGTGAAGACGACAGGCTTCCACAACAGAAATGTAATAGTGAAACATACACAGACATGATAAGCTCAGAGGTCAAATTTATGACTTAAGAAATCTCATCTTTGAAGTGTTCTTCCAGTTTCTTAAGTCTTTCTTGTAGGTAGCAATAAAGTTCCATGCTCTCACAAACCATACTTTCCCTTTTGCTTTAATGTTTTAATGGAACTATAAAAAGACAATTAGAGCCTACTTCCCCCTCAGCACGGACTCCAGGAATATCTTTGAGTTGAGAATAACTTTCTCCTAGCCAAAATATGAAAAAGTCATTGGATACAGAAGTACAGACAAGCTAAATACTACTATCTCAATTTCTACTGATGTTCTCAGAGTGGACTGCACCACTCTGAGGGAAATGATTTCTTTGAGAAAATAAAAATAAAATAAATTTCTCCCTAATCCCCTAGTGCAAGTAGAATAATTAATGTTTCTATCAAATCAAACTTTTGGAAAATTCTCTTTACAAAAAGAAAAATGAGATCATCTTGTTTACAGCAGAGTCTTTAGCATTATGCACTCTCACAGAAAACTAATAAAAGCAAAGAACTGCAGTACCATCATTTAAATCAGGTTGCTGTATGTAAAGATTCTGACATTTTCTTAATCAACCAACACTGTTCCACTTCAAAAGAACAGAAAAAAGAATGTATACTAGTTTTGCAAAATAGAATCCTGGCAAGCAGACCACATAGGCTGTCCTGCAGAGGGCAAAGGTGGAAAAGAGCTATAATAAGCTCAGAACATGAAGAAAAGGCAATGGATCCTTGTTCTTCTCCTTCCTAATGTTTGAGGAGGCTTCAGTCAGTTTACTGGAGCAATTTCTGTTGAGCAGCTTCATCACTTTCTGGACAGAAAAACCACCATCCTTTTTCCTTTAATTTTCTAACAACTAGCCTCCTTTGTGAAGTTTTCAACTTCATGGAGAGAACTTAGCCAAATGACTTCTCAACAATTTTCTGTTTAGAGCTTTATTTTTATTTGGAACATACATGTTTCCTTATCTTTAAAAAATTGACTTATTTTTTAAAAATATAAAAAGAATTTCCAAAACACCCAAGCTGTTCACACTCCTTCACTGGAAATCTAGCTGGCTACTTCATATTTACACATCTGTTCTAAAACACATCAGCATGAAGCCTCTGTGAGAGAGCCAAGGGAAGACCCTGGTGAACAATGACAAGATTACCTGACTGTAGGCATTGGTGTAAAGAATAGGAGAGTGAAATATTTATGTCCATTTTTTAGCATGCGGAAAGGGGTCATAAATTGAAGATTTTATTGTAATAGTCTAAATAAAGGAAATTCAAAATTTCTTTAAGATTCCTTGTATTTCTAAAATACACATCTTTAGTCTGATGAGACTTTGATAGGTGTTATCAAAAAAGGTGTTGCTTTAATTAACAAAAAACAAAAAAACCAGAACACAAGTCTAACTGCTTGACATTTAAGAATGTAAGAAATATTCCATTGTGACATCTTATGTTCCATCCAGTAAAAGTCTGTCTCAGGCTTTGCCCCTCCACAACTTTCTGAAGTGAGAAACCACAGAATTTCTACATGCTGCATGAAAAAGTATTATCTGTTTTATATTGACTTCCTAGTGATTTCAGTGACCACCCCTCAGTTCCAGAACTGTGGAATTTGGTGAGTAACAGTTCAGCTTGTCATCACCTTCCTCCTAAGCTATCACTTTTATGATTTTGTAGACCTTGATCATATATTCTTTTAAGCCTTTTCCTACCAAAATGGAGTCACCCCCGTGTGGGTTAGTATTCCACTTCTCCCGCATATTTCCAGGTGAAGTAGCTTGATCATACTTTTTTATCATTCCCAAGACTTGAAAGCATCATTTAATTTCTTAAATATCATCAAGTTATATTTTAAGCAATAAAACTGAGAGATTTTAAAACTCTTGCCACTTTGATGATGACGTGAGCTTTACCATTCGAGCCATGTTATAAAAATCTACCCGTGAAACAGGCACACCATGTGAAATCATAGTCTTTGCACAGACTTTTAGATACCACATATGTTCATCTGAAGGAGTTTAGACAGATCTTTCCAAGCCATCAAAGTAACTATCTTCCCTCAGTATGAGTTTTAGTGTAAACTAAAATATACAAGAACAAGTGCCCAAGAAGAGTAACACTAACAGCCTGCCTTTTCAGCCTGCAGCATATGAATTTACAGCACATTCTGCATAACAATGAAGGACTCATACATTTTCCTCAAAGAATAAAAGTTGCCAAACACACTTTCCAAAATTATCTTTAAGACCTGCAATTCTGCTCAGGGTTTGTAAACAAAAAGAGCCTAAAGCTTCCAAGTAAGGCTGAAAGGGGCTGCAAAAGCAAGAGGTAGGCTGCAGAAAATTCTCTTCTAGGTTTTGGGTTAAGCCCAGATGAAGGCCTAGAATTAAGGTTCAGGAAAAACACAGGCCCTAGAGCTGCAGTATAAGTAGAGCTTAAAGGCCTGCCATGGAGGAAGGCTATCAAAAAACATTTCCATTGAAAACCTCTTTCTCCAGGTTATGGCTGTTGGTCCAGGGTAAAGACTTATCTGACCATCAAGGGTTAGGGTTGGCAGGGAGAGGTTCACAAAGAGATCCCAGAGCTACAGGGCCAGAAAAAGGCTGCCAAAATAAGTGGAGGGTGTGAAAGGAAATCTCTCTTGACATCTCCTTCCCCAGGCAATGCCTGTTGCTCTCAGGTTAAGGTTCCACTAAGGGCTGTGAGACAGATACAGCCCAAGATCTACACATAATACTTCTGCTACTACTTTTGTTCCAAATTTTGTTGGCCATTTTCCAGTAAGATGTACACTCATAGATACTTCTGAGAATGAATGGTCATCACCAAAATGGTTCTATAAGCTGTTGTGCTAATCTCAGTTCTGGCAGAATTCACAGGATTTTTCTGTTTTTTTCCTTGACTCTTCAGTGACATCTCAGTTTTGCTAAAAGACCCTTCCACATAAAATCTACTAGTTCCATTCACAGTTACATACTGGAGGGATAAATAGTCCCTCTCCCCCTATATAATGGTATTGTTATAAAGTCCTTCAGATTTTTACTTTTTTCAAGACATTCTTATTTGGCCATGACCTAAGATCAGAAGGAAAAAAATTGTCCAGTGAATCTGAGAATCTGAATTAGCTGCCATATATATATATATATATAAAGATCCAAACCATCCTGATTCTTAAGAGAATTACAGTTCTGTTTTTCTCTCCCTTACATCTCTGCAGACCAGGAATAATTCCCAGAGAATGTGTAATCCAAATTGGGTTGAAAATAAAAGAAGCTACTTTTATATCCAGATCAAGGCTAAAGCATAGAGGATAAATAAGATCAGAAAAGCAGCGCTCTGCCAGCTGGAATTTTACCCAACCTGTATAAAGGGTAGCAAACTCCTACTTGTTCATTCTTGTACCTTTTACAAGCAATTATATTTCAAAAAAGGACTCATCATTAGACTTCTAATCAACATAACTTTCCTCTACAGAGATTTTGATGGATCAGAGCAGACCAATGAAGCCAGTAGAATCCCTCTTTTTATTTCCTGTAACATCTGGGTTGTCGATATATGAAAAAAACTTAGGAAGTTCATATTTCTCATTTTCTAACAGACTTTCAGTTAATTATTAAAAATACCTCTGACATCTTTAAATGCTTAAGAAAATGCTGCTCCTGGTGAAGCAGAGTATTTTCCTAGAATTGACACTACAGTAAGTGGTATAAAGCAAATCTAACAAAATACCATTTATAAAAATATGCCTAGAAAACTTTAACAACTTTAAGCATTTCAAGATACATTAATGTACTTGTATGAACTAGTTTCTATTCTCAACTACAGTTACAGTCTTACAATTAGTGTTATTATCTGTGATCAGCTATCTGCCTTACACAGCACTTTATCTCTGAAAAAACATTGGCCATATAGACATATTGTAGGGCTATGATCTTACCAGCACCACAGAGATGTGGTGGGATGGCTCCTACAGCTGGACTGTTGGAATGGAAGGATACAGGCACTTCAGGAAGGATAGGCAGGTGGTATAAGGAGATGGTGTCACTCTCAATGTCAGTGACCAGCTGGAGTGCACAGAGTGTATGGATGAGGGGCCATCCGAGAGCTTAGGAGTCATGATTAAAGGGAGGACAGGGAGAGGTGACAGACAGATGGGGTCTGCTACACACCTCCCAGCTAGGAATACCAAGCAGATGAGGTTTTCTATAGACAGATAGGAGCAACCTCACTTTCACAAGCCCTGGTCTTCATGGGCAACTTCAACCACACCAATAAACAGAATCTAAGTCACCAAAGACAAATCAGAAAACCCATCACAAAACATACATGTTAATGGATACTTGTACCATACTTAAGTACATCTGCATAGATAGGCCTACTGTAAAGTTCTTAAAATGTGCAGCTATGTGATAAGACAATTAATTCTCTTACACCTGCCTGCTTGAATAGACAGGCTTTTGCATTAGACAAATGGTGATGAGCCACAGACTATATGCCCAAAGAGCTTGGTGACTGATCACCACTGCCACCTTTGTAATTTATCTGGCTCAGTCTGTGTTCACAAGCATCTCCTTCATGTTCACCTTTTTTTTTTTCCTCCCTTCTTTTTTTTTTTTTTAATTAGTTGTAGAATTCATTGCACTTTTGAAATGAAGAAATGAAAATAAAAACATACTATATATGTTAAAGCAAAGATTGGCAAGACACACATAAAAAGGGAAGTGCAGTTACAGTTGTGAAAATTTGTTCTAAGGAATAACCCCCACAGGCAGCAGTTCAGTATCCTCTAAGATAGATTAGGGACAGTAATAGCACTGCCACCAGCCTGTAGATCCTGTGTTCTTCAGTTCTTTCATTTAACTGCACAATAAGCAACAGAATAACTCATTAACCTAGAACACGCCTGAAATACTCTGTTAAGTCCTCCGTTAGTTATGAGAGTGGGGGAATCATTCTTTATCAAAATTTAAATGTTGCTCATTAAGCATATACAACATATGGTTTATATGCTCTATTTTATGTAAAATAGAAATTGTTTCTTGAACTAGTAGTATTTTATTGGTGCAGTAAAACTTAACTAATTAACTCCATGTTAATGAATGAAGGTTGATTCTAAGAGTTGCTTTTTTACCACAGTTCAGGTATGACTATACTACACTAGATTACATACCCTTAGAAATATTCATATTTCTTGGTTAGCTGGTCCTTAATGCATCCAATAAATGTAATAGGAAGCTAGACTGAAAAATAAACACTTAAAGAAAAGTCTGCTTATGTAGAATTGATTTGGTAGCTACAGGTGATCTACTACATTTAAACCCTCTGTACCTCATCTTTTTTCAGGTGTTATTTAGATTAATTTATCATTTAGATAACGTTTAATACAAATGGAAAAGAAATAAACATATTCAAGATCTTGAGCCTAATAATTTCTCTATACGCCTACAAGAGACTGCTTCAACATTTCCTACAGACCATTCCTTCACCTTCTCATTTCTGTCCATAGCTAACAGAATCCATAGCCAAACAGGTTTTAAAATGTGGTTTCACTAATTCTTTCCTCAGACATATTAAAAAAAATATTAGGTCTACCTATGTGCCATACATTTCTGACAGCCAGGCTGTAAAGTATACGTCTATATTCAACATTGCAGTTTCTGTCCCAATTGGGACATAAGGCTTAAATATTCTGACTAGAAAACAGAATACGTCATTCTGTTTAAGCTTGAGTCTAGTCATGTCATACTGGCCTATGTCATAAAAATAAAAGGAACAGGAAGGAATGTGACATTAAAAATAAGACAGTGGAGGTATTGTGCTCTAAAGCCCCTCTAGTATTTCCTCTAATAAAACCTCACTGAGAGCTGGTTAGACTGAGATACTTTCATGGAAGTATTACAGTTTTTATAGACAGCTGCTTCTTGCTTAAGAGTAAAGGAGATTCACATTTTTAGATAGGCTTATCAGTTGTATGACGGTGACTTTCTTAAAATATCCATTATTTTTACTGCAGTACCAAGTAAAAGATTCTCAGTGTCTCAGAGGCATTTCAGAATGACAAAACACTGACTTAAATTTTAGAACTAACTACAAAAAAATCAGTATTCACATTCTGAAGTAAAAAACATCTATAACAAATTTTCCTGCTCTCCCTTGTGCCTAAGACATGGAGAAACTATGAATCTGAGATAAAGGGTAGAAGGTTAATAGTACCCACCAGACCTTCAAAATGTTTCCATTTGTGTTTCCAACGTACACTACAGTTCCTCTGAAATTACTCCTCGGTATAATAGCTTAACAAAACTGTCACATTTCATGCACTTGAGAAGTTATTTAACCTTCATATTACTTACTGTGTGCCAAACCTGGCAATTGAGAACAGTCAGCATGCATTTAGCATGGGTAAATCATGTCTGACCAACCTAACTCTCTTTCACTGTTAGGAGTCAGACCATGCAACAGGCTGCCCAAAGCAGCTCAGCAGTTTCCAGCGTTGGAGGCTTTCAGAACCCAGATGGATCCAGCCCTGAGCAGCCTCAGCTGACCTCAGGGCTGACCCTGCTTTGAACAGTAAGCTGGACTAGAAACCTTCTGAGAACTCCTTCAAACTGAATTACTCTACAATTCTATTAAATGAATATTCAGAATATCACTCATGTGCATTTTCCACTACATGACTGCTTACAGAATTCCCTACAGATGAATGTGAGTAACTTATCAGTATGAATATAAATCAGGTATCAATACTACAAGGAGTAATACAGACAAAGCCTGATCCCGGAGCATTTCTCATTTCTTAGAATCCACTACAAAGAAGAACAAAAGAAACTAGAAAAGAAACTGCCAAAGGGTGAAACTTTTGAACTCCTCCTTTTCCGTACCCATTCATTTTTAATAAGTCACTTAGAAAAATTAAAAAAGGTGCTTAAATTTTATATTCCACAATCTACTTTCTACTGCTTATGAAATAAATTTTTCCCTCTTTAAACAGAAAATAAAGGTTGACAGCTGCTATAAAAACTTAGTTTTGTCATCTAACTATAACTATAATACACTAAATGCCTGCTAGGAAGTACAAAACTTTCCAACAGGCTGAAACAATTACAAGTCAGCTGGGCTTCCGTTCCCATCCCCCTTCCTCACCAAATCATTATCCATACGTCACTGAAGAGTTCTCTGAAAGATTAATTAAACCCTTTTTCTTATGTAAAGGGTATCAGGGGCAGCAGCAAGTCTTGGAAGATCTCATGTTGGATCTATTTGCAAAACACCTGATGTAGGGGCTCAATGTCATACTTCAGTTATGGAATGCAGGATATCCACAGGAGCCTTCCTTTAGGAAAAACACATAAACCCAAAGCTGTTTGATGATCAGATGACTTTTTTTTCTGAAATAACAATATAACCCAGTATATCCCATAACAGGAAAACACAAAATATTCCTACAGATCTCATCATCAGTACGACGTTTTTATATCAACTGCTTTATTTATCCATTTTATCACTATTAAAACAGTACTAGTGACCTACAGAGCTTTTAAAAGTCCTGCATTCTCATTCCATACACAATGGATTTATTTGAATTAGACGGGCATATCCCACAGCAACAAATATTAAAAAAAACAAAAAACCCAACACAGAAAATAATACAAACTAGGACAACTTTCCCAATAAATCACACATTCTCCAAAACAATACCACTATCAAGGTAAATCTTTCTTGCTAATTATAAAAACAGACCCTCAAACAAATAACTGAGGTTTCTTTGCACCTTACTAAAATTGATTATTTGCATTTTAAAGTTCTTACCTTGACAGAAGTTCCAGACTCCACACATTGGTGGAGTACACCCTAAAGAAGGTGATTAAGGTAAGGAGTCAAGTTCCTACTTGTCAGTTCTTGTTCTACTGAATCACACCACTAGGACACAAATATTTACATAACACTTACCCACTTTACAAGTCAACATGGTTCTGTACACAAAAACAAACACCATGAAGGATGGTTACATTTCATAGAGTTGAAGAAAACTGGCTTTCATGACACATTATGGATTTTGAAATGTAAGTACTTCCTACACTATTCCATTATGGACCTAAGACATTTTGACTTTCATGCAGCAAACAAAAGACAACAGCCAGACAGCAATGAATCCTTGTCTATCTGCTCATTTCTTTGTCATTTACAGCTACCTAGACAGGCAATAGGGACCCTATTTTGACTTTCAGATACTTCACGCTGGTCATTTATTTGAGAAATCAGCCTCAAATGGGTCAACATATGATTCCAAAGCTGGAATAGTGTTTTCAGATACATTTTAACAGACTACTGTATTTCCACACACTTTCTGTGCTTTTTCCATTTTAAAAGGATTTGTCAAAGCCACCTCAGCAGTTCAAATAATTTATTACCACAAAAACCACTCTGATATGCAGAAAGGGTAAAGGGTAATTAAACAATGAAACACATATGTAGAATAGGAAAAAAAATAAAAATCTAAGGCCCCTGATTTATTTTCTGCAAGGGTTGAGAATACAATGGACTGCATTCTCTGAAACATAAAAGAAAAGGTAAAGAATGACCAAATAGAAATGACCTTTGACTACTGACTTGGAGAACTATTTTACCCTTAATACAAAGTTTTTATGTCACATTTTTCAAATTATTTAAATACCCTTTGTGCTACAACACTGCCTGTGAAGTACAATACCACACAAATCATAACAATTTAATAGTTTCATGTTTTGCATATCACACTACTATTTATTTGAATTTTAGAAAGAACAGTAAAAAAATAAATACTTTGGGTCAATAGATTATTGTATTGGATAAAGAAAATAATGAAAGAAAAAAAAAACAAAAAAAAAC
>VXBX01002494.1:123290-154626 GCA_013400415.1 Scytalopus superciliaris | reverse complement strand
CCAATTAAGTATTTAGAAAAAATACTGAACAATATTTTGGAAAGCAAAATTCATCTGATCTGGTCAATCACATGGAATTTCCTCTGTGGTCCATGTACAATCTCTGACCTAAATAGAACACATATACAAGAAAAGCAACCATATCCTCACTAAGTTATATAAAGCGTTCCCAAATAGATCTGAGGAATTGCTTTCCCAAGCCTGTGCAAAATTATGGTAACGAATAGTATGTTTCCACATGTAAGTTGAAATGTCAAGATCACCAATATTTGAGTGCTACATTTCCATTAAGACTAATCTAAGACCTTGACTGAAATTTTCCAATTGGTCTCAGTGGTATTGACTCAGACCTTTAACTTTTTATTTGTCTCTGCTCCCTGGCACTGTGTGCTCATCATAAACTTGGATATATTATTGCATGCTCACCATTCCATACTAGATTTACAGGGTGAACTTCTTTCAAGCACGAGTGATAGCAGCAATCACTGCATAGTATTTTCTCATACACATTAGTTCTCACACTGCAAGGTTTAGCAAAATTATACCAAATCATGTAAAATAAAACTAGTGGTGTTGGCACCAGCAGAAGTACAACAAGATGCAAGACAAAAAGGTTGAATTAGTGAGTCATTCTCAGTGAAATCATGGAGTAAAATTTGAAATATGCCACGATGTCTTTGAAGATACTTACCGTGACCAAAAAAAAATAAAATCTCTAAGACAACATTTAGTGCAAAACAATGATAAACCACTAGAAACCAGTAATAAACTCTTATTGTACAGGGCAAGTAATATTGTGAGAAATGGGAGAAAAGTCAATTATTTATAAAAAAAATACATTAAATTATTAAGGCTGGCACATATTCATGCAAGAAAGTAATTAAGAGTCCTAAACCTTATAAAATATTCAGTGCATTATAATTATATGATAATCTCAACAAATATGGAAACACAGATGAAATCCTTATGGCCAGAGGTGCTTTTGAGTCTCCTTCTCCATAGTAAAAACTATATATCTGTAGTTCTCCCTAAGAGAATATATATATCTAATTTTTTTAATGTAGATATTTCTCTAAAAATATCAGGATAATATGTATACACCTTGTAGAGAAACTAAAAAAAGAGGAAGAAGAATGTGTGAATATTGACATTTATTTTCTCCTACTGAATCATGACATACAAATGACACTATAATTAGTAAAGACAACTCTAAAAAAAAGAAAAAATTTAAAAAAAAGGCAAATTATTTATATTTGTCACAACATGGCAATTAAAAGTTGTTGAAATTAGATAAAACTATTAGCTGTAAACTGGGAGTGGTACTCTCAGAATTACATTCTAAATTAAGGTAATAAATGCTTCATTATTCAAATAGCAGTATTCAAAGTGATCCAATGTGACATTGTAACTAGAAGAATTTTAAAAAAATAAAAAGCTATCATGAAAGTCTTTATGGGAACACACATGAAATTACTGTATTTCCTCAGCAAAGCCTGTGGAATTATCAATAACTGTTGTTCATTCAAAGTTTTTTTATGACCTCTTTTTATACAGTATTGCTTCAAAGTTACAACCAAAAATAGAGTTATCCTTTGTCAATAAATTACTTCAGAGGATATTCAGAGGATGTATCTTGAATAGTTGACAGCATCTCAACACATGTTGTTCATTGTATTACCACTGCAACATTTTTGTTTCATAAAAGCTCTTGTGACTGGAAGTAGATGCATATGTTTTCACTTTATGTCTTGTGGAGCTATCAGCTTATTACCATTCACCACCTCCCTTAAATCATTCCCTTAGGTATAAAACTCACCAGACTTATTTCCACTGAAAAGTACAAGTAATATAAGGCAAGGTTTTAGAAGTATTTGAGAGGAGAGGGCATACTTGTGGCCTTTAATCTGTAATTATAGCAAGGATTGTGAATATGAACTACGGAACACTTTAAAAGAATGTTATTTTATAGATATAAATTCTTAAGTAAATAATAGCTCAACATTCCAGTGAAGGAGTAGGAAATGTCATGGGGAGGTAAACATGCAAGAGTTTCTCCTCTCCACTACTCTGGACAACAATAACTTTTGCTGTTTAATTACAACAAATAAATTACATTACTTTCAATCCTTACATATAGAAAAATGAGACTTTATATTAAAGTGAATAGATCAGAAAACACACCTCAGAAATATCTCACATGAAGTCTGCCAATGCTTAAACACTGCAACAAAACAGTGGCCCTTAATTGCATAGCTTAAGGAAAACACATTACTTTCTGACAGATTTGTCACTGATCACTTAAAACATTATATGGTGCTCTACCTACTGAAGTATTAAGGCACATACTTTAAGTATATGTCTAAAGTCTAATTGAAACTAAGCTAAGAGTTGGACTTGATGATCCTGGTGGGTCCCTTCCAAATCAGTATATTCTGTGATTCTGTAACACAGACCTGCCCTCCTTCAGTTTAAAACCATTGCCCCTTGTCCTGTCACTGTCTGTCTGTATAGAAAGTCCCTTGCCCTCTGTCTTATAAGCCCCCTTAAAGTCCTTCAAAGTACTGCAAGGCTGCTGGAAGGTCTCCCCATAGCCTTTTCTTCCTGACATTGAACAACTCCAGTTCACTCAGTCTGTCTTCATAGGAGAGGTATTCCATATCCCTGATGATCTTCGTGGCCCTCTTCTGGACACTCTCCAGTTGGGTCCACATCCTTCTTATGTTGAGGATCCCAGACTGGGACATGATACTGCAGGTGGGGGTCTCACAGGGGAGATTCATTTGGTAACTCATTCAATCTATACAGTTCCTACTATTAAAATGGCTACAGACACAGGTCATACTTAAAAGTCACCACTTGCTATGGCCTTTCTCAGAGGAATCAGAGCACTGGGATTCACTGAGTACTGAGAGCAAAAAAGCACTCCTAGGACTGACCGGAGTGGCAGGTAAGGTCAGCATGGGACAGACAGGTCTGTGTACACACATGCTGCAAAGGATAGAACAAATCACTAATGGACATAACAGATTTGTCAGGGCACTTAGAGTCACATATTTAGGACAATATTAAAATGCAAAAATTATGTTTTACAGTGGTTTTACAATCTTGTTCTAAGCTTTGTACTGCTAGTCTATTCCATCTCTGCACTTGAAACGGGCACAAGCATCTCTACTAGATTTTCCTGTCAGGTGAAATAGATGAATGAATTAAAAAATAACAATAATAATAATAATATAAATGCACTACAGAAAGGCATCAGGCAAGCATGTGCTAAAAAAATCTGGGAATAGTTTGGCTGCTGTAACCGGTGCTTTCATTTTTAAGGTAAGATACAAATACACATGTACTGTGTAAACAGGTCTTTATTTTGATCCATATTAATACTTACCAGATGCAAGGAGATCTGAGGCTACTGCTGTGGCCAAGTCTAATCTCCCAAGAGACTGCCTGAGAATTCAAATACTTGTGTTCATAAAGTAAACGAGCTCGTATGAACCTGTTCCTAGTGGCTGCAGAATGTAACTGCTGTGCAATTCTCAACCACTCATATTACAAACAAACTGAATTCTGTGTGACCTTTAATTTTCACCCTTAAAATATCCTCTCAATTTCACTCTTCTTATAAGTAAGAAGAACATAATTTGGTTTATTTGTTATGTATTTATTAAGAATAATAGTGACTAGTTTTTTGTGAAAGCTTATTTTACCTATTTCAGAAGTCAAACAGGCTTCTCTTTGCACTGAAATTAAAAAACAAGATGACAACAACAAAATACACACCACCCTCCAATTTTCAACCCTCCACTGGTGACTTCCACTCCAGTTCCATAAACCAGCATTGACTCACAAACTTAACTGTTCAGCAAAATCTCATTCTCCAGCCTGGCTTAGGGCCAGCAGAGAATGGTGTGTTAGTATCTACACTGACACATGTCCTGTTCAAATAAAAGATAAGAAACAACCAATATTCTTGAGCTTCTGTGATCGCTAAATCATGGAAACAAGGAGATCAATGCACTAGAAACTGACACTTGTCATGCTATAATACAAACTGAAGGGAGCAGTTCTTCCCACTTCAATTCAATCCACATTTTATTTCTTAACTACACTGCTGTGGTTGTTCTATCCAAATATATTTGAACTATTCTATTTCAGTACAGAATTATTGGACACTTATATACTTTACCAGATAATAAAGCAGGTTTCTTAACTCCCATCAAAAAGAAAAAATTAAACAGTAGAATGAATATCCAGGACTCCAACCACAGAAGACTAGCTACTGAATAGAAAACCAGCACTTTCCTACTGTAGCCTTCTGGCTTCTCAGCATGTCTTTATAATAGCAATTGGCAGACAAAGATTTTTTTTTTTTTCCTGGAATGGAAATTTCATTTTAGGTTTGTACCGGCAGATAAAATGTGAGCAGTCTGGATTTATGAGAGAAAATAGTGATAGCACACCTAGCTGTACAATTACTGCGGAATTTTGTGCCCGCTACGTATACAGAATATTTTCCTAGAGAGTAAAGAATTATGATTAATAAACTATTGATATACTGGTCCATTGAATGACCATTAAAAAGGAGTAAGCAGTGGTCTAAGGATAAAAATCTGATTTTCCACAAAAAAGACAGGTCTTTCCCTTGTCCTACATTATGTGGCTCACATAACGAATACACACACAACTAGATCAAGTATTATTCATGGATGCCTGCATTGTCCTGACCTGTACAAAGATCCAAAAGATTAAATACTTTGAGGAATTTTTCACTTGAAGGAATAAATAATGAAAATTAATTGCTTACCTTTGAATTACGTTTTTCCTTCTCACCGAATTGGGAGAAGAATGAAAATACACTAATGCACACACAAATCAGAATAAAATCATGCTGTACCATTGAAGCAAAGGGGTTTTTTTTTACAACTATCAAAAAATCTCAGAGAATGAGTTCCACAAAGCAAAGGTAAGCACAAAGGGAAAAAAAAAAAAAAACCTCTGAAAGGCACAAGTATTTCTGCATGGACAGCTAGGTAAGAGAGTTTAAAGAAACAGAGATAATACAGAGACCTTAAATAGCCCCATAATCTCACAAGTTCAGAGTAAATTGGGGAGATTCTATAATAAATACAGACATGACATTTAAGTGATGTGTTAAACCTACTCAATTTGCAGATTTTGTAAAAGAGTTAGAATGTTTGAACTCCAAACCTCCAAACACTGTTAAAAATGCAAATATTCCTTGCAATCACATCCACCTGCAAGTATACTAAATGAAATCAGGCACTGTGGATGATTTTTACAATAATCAGTATGGTAACATTAGTCTGTGTAAGACGTTGCCCAGCATAATAGACTGTTCCTATTCTATTAAATTTACTGTAAGAAGGATACACAGACTAGAAGCAATTTAGTAAGGTACAAAAGAACATTATAAGTTAAATCTTTTTTTCTCTTTAACCTTGCTTCCCAAGAAATGGTAACATATCCTGCATTTCAGTATATATTTGATTCTTTCTAGTCAAAGGAGATTTTTTTACAATTATTTAGAAAAAGAAGTGAAGCAATCAGCAAATATAGTCCTAACAGAACTGCAGAAGCACCCAAGACTCTAGCTAAACCTCCACAGCAATCTTTGTTCATCAGACTAATGCTATCTCCACAGGTACTTCAGGAGACCACCTCTTTTCAATACAGTTCAAACCTAGACATTAGAAGCTTCGGAGGCAGCTCATTAGGCATTTCTTGTTCTTATACCTGTGTCTTCAAGAAGGCAGTTTTTGCCCTGTATCCTTTAGGTTTGGTCTATGAACTTCTCTTTATGGATCAAACCCCATTGAACCAACTTACTAGTTTTTCATCTGACCATTGAGCACTTCCTCACCTGTTATTCAGCAAAGAACTGCTGCCAGAAGTTAATTCTAAACTAACAATGCCCCACCCCTTCTTCCACAAGCAGAATTTTATTTACAGGTGCCAAGACAACCATGCTTGGTGGCACCAAATCCTCTAAAGCGTCAGATCTCAACTTGTCTCCCTGTCCTAACCCCAGGTTTCTTTTCTTTCTTCCCAAAGAAGTATGCCTACTGTTATTGGTTGCACCTGTTTTTCCCCCACCTGATTTTATTCCCGTTTCTTCCACAAACAGACTTATAAATTTAAGATATCCACTGTAACACTTTAAAAGCTTCCACTACTGCTTCCAACTTCGTTATCTTGCCTGATACGTGACACACAACTATCATTTCTCTAAAGGTCACTCTTAGAAGAAATCCATATTGCATTGTAATCATATCTAGCCTATGTAGGAAAGTACAAAAATACTGTTCATAACTATTTTACAGGAAAGTATAAAGATACTGTTACAGAAAGAATTTTTTCTATATTGCAAAAAAAGGTGTAAGCAGAAATAATTTGCAGTGAGTTTATAGAAGTGACCACAGAAAAGTAGTTCATATAAAACAACTACAAATGCTCATATTTTTAAGCCATTCTTTCTGCAATTTAAAAATGGTAGCTAGAGATTTGTTTGGTTGGGGTTTTTTTCCTTTTAAACCAGATAAATTTTTTCACCACAGCAATAACAAACCGATCATTTCTGGAAAGTGAATTAGACTGCATGTTGCATTGGCGTGAAGCTCTAAGCCAGAGTAAGGCAACAAAGGGTATCCAATTCTAAGCTTTGACTGTAACACTGGGTAATACCAACAAAAGCAGGATAACATAATAATTAGCAAAAAACATTACTTAATAACCAATCATAATCAGCAGTCCGTACACAAGCCAAAGCCTCAGCTACAGCCAAGGTACACAGTGTATGGTTCCAGACAAGGATCCCAGACACAGCCACCATGAAGGAACCATTGCTAGGAGAGGCACCCCTAGGGAAGGTGAGCTGCAGTTCCCCTACAGATTTCCTATAGCTCTGAAAGTTAATTGAACAGAAATCACCATCCAATTGTAACATTATTACCTTCATCACAAAATAGGCTAATCTTTAAAAGTAGTATTGAATTAGCTTAGAAAATACTTATTGACCATTTGACTTGAAACCACAACTGTTCTGCTTTTGGGATCTCATTACCTGGGCTCACAACAAAATATACTCCAGTTTAGCACACACCTGCAGAACCACAGCATATGTCAGTGACAGATCCATCAATACAACGAAACAAAACTGAGACAACACATACCAGGGATAACCAAAGAGGGAAAAAAAAAAAAATCTAAATTCCTGCACAGAATATCAGCAGGCATTGTTAATTGGTCCCTGTGTTCATGAAGGAGAGAAGATGGAGTGTCGACACCCTCAAGATCTTGATTTATAATGCATTAGTTTTCACAGCTTTGCACAAAGGAGTTGTTTTCTCTTTCAGACAGATGTATCTCTCCTGTATCCCCCTTTGGTCTGGAGCACTAGTGGTACATTCTTCTTATCAGAAGCTTTTACAAAGTGTCTATAAACACCACTTAATGGAGCAAAGGCTACCTGTTCTAAATTTACCCTGAATTATAGGAACCTATGACTGGCTATGTACAGCCCCTTTCTAACCTAACCCTGAGGGAAAATGTCAAGGCCACAAAAGGAAGAGAGTAACAAAAACAAACAAACAAACAAACAAACAAAAACAAACAAAAAACCCCAAAACAAAACAAAAAATTCACAATTTACATCTAGGAACTGTTAATTTACATTTAGATTTCAAAATGCTGCACTTAAGACTTACACAAGAATTCCATTTAAGAGTTATGCTTCTGAAATACAATTAGAGTGAAATGTTACCACAAAGACTATTTTTTCCCTTTTGGTTGGTAACTGCCTAAGAGATAAATATTTCATACTTGTGGGCTGCTCTGTGATGGAAAAATAAGATATGTTTACAGTCACGTGAATATCTTCTCACTTGCCTTGCAGCATCTGTGTGAGATTTCATATGGGAACTATTTTTTTATATTTAGAACCTTTAATTTTGGGTAAGAGAAATCAATTTTTACTAAAATTTATGAAAGCAGAAGCTTCAGTTCTGAAGTATGCTGTGGAGTGGGAGTAGGAGAAGGGAGATAATTTGAGAACTTCTGTTTTGTACCTGTCCTCAGAATTAAGACAGTAGAATATTATTACATTATTTATTTTCTTCAAGCAAAGGAAAAAATACAGTGATTTGCTTACAAGTGAGAAAGAAAAAGGGCAAACACAAAAAGTCATACACTTTCACATATAGACAGAAGCCTTGATCCTGAAAATGCAAATGGTACCCTAGCCTCAAATAAAGAAGGCTGAGAAATGGACAGTGATCAGTTACAGCCCATTACACAACATTCACATCAATCTTGCTACAGTTGTGACTCACTGTGCTTTTCCACATGCTCAAACTTGAATGACAAAAAGGATATCAAACAGCAGAGCACAAAAATGTGTGCTGATACCAATATCCCAGTCTTTTTTTATATATGATCTAACAGACAGTTTTCTGTAACTACTTCTATTTCTAGATTTCTTTTTTTTTTACAGTGTTGCCAGCTTTTAAATTTCACATCTCTGAACTTCAAGCCTGTGGAAAAGCAGGTCCTTGCACTGCTGAGCACTGCTGCCAGGCAGCACCAAGTTCACATGCAACAGGTGACTCCAGCTACCCAAAACACAGCCCGGAGGGCACAGCTGTGGGCACAGTCAGTGCCCTGGACAGGCACTGCAGAGGATGTGCACACTTATCTGGGCTGTGTATAACGTGGGGACCACAGCGAAGCTAATGGGGACACCCAAGGCCTTAGGAGAGCTCCAGAAGCCTGGAGTTCCAAGCATCCACTGACACCTCTGAGGATGCAGAAGTGAGTCTTTTAAATTAATGTCACTAATACCACAGTACTTGACTTATGAAAAAGGAAAATATTAAAACAATTCATCTCAGAGCTTGAAAAATTAGGTGAAATAAGCAAATTGGAGCACAGACGATGAATAGAAAAAGATATACAAGATACCAGCAACATTATTTCTTAGTAATAAATAGGTTTATCAACCTCTTTTATAACAGCCTCTCTCCTAGATCAAATTTAGACAAAGAAATGCAAATCAAAGAATATTCTTAGTCAGTGCTTTAACTACAAGATTAATGATTTATTTAAAACAAATATCTACTCTGATGAAAGAAAATCTCATTATTTTAAAAAGCTGTCTTATTCTTCTTGATTACTCCATCTAATACAAATACAAATTAAATTAAAAACCATATAAAACCTATTTATCTTACAATTTTTACATTAAAAACAATCTTGTGTTGTAAGTTGCTGCTGAGTAAACTTCCAGTAGTGAAACAGCTACACAGTAGTTTCAGCTACACAGTTAAAAATCAGCAGCAGCTTGTTTAGAAACATAAAAGATAACAGAAACATAGTCTGCCTATCAAATGCATCCCTTCAGCAAAACACACAAGTTTTAAAATGCTGACTAGCATTACAATGCTGGATTAAAACTTCACTAGTCATAAGAGACATGCCAGTAGATTTACTTAATGTAGAGACCATTTCATTTTATCACTGTATCATATCTGAAGAATACCCTATTGCAGTAAGCAACATCAGTGTTTTCCCTTGAACAGTGGCTTTTTGGACAGATGAATATGTTTGTAGGAAGGCTTTTGCTAATGTAGATAATATTTCAGGGGAAAAGGAAATTGCATCCTTAATGATGTTACCATCACAAAAATTTCAGTTAAGTACAAAGCAAGCTGGGGAGTCAAACAAAGGTCAAGCCAGATAGAGGTCAAGTTCCTGAAAAGTATAGGGTTCTGAAATTTAATTATTTTCAGGGAGAAGTCTGCTGATGGGTCAATAGCTTGAGTTTTATAGCAGACAACATTCATGGAAAGAAATATTTCCAAAGTAGATATTACTATGGACCACTGAACTAGAAGATTGGAAAAAAAAAAAAAGGCAACAATACAAGTCACAACATATTTAACCTCACTATTTAGAAACTTTTTTTTAAAAATGCTGCTTGCATGAGTGATAAGTAAAGCAGTCTAATGCATCTAACTCTCAAAAACTGTTGAAATACAAAACAAAAATACAGTGTTTTACAAGAGAATATAGATATCTTTGAAGAAATATTTACAGTAACAATAATCTAAAAGTTCAACTTCATCCCATTGGTAGAATGACTAAGCTTCCTCTGCCTCTTCAAATCAATATTATAATGGGCTGGACATCTGGATTATAAAATATTCACTGCTCTGTGCTTTTCTCACACAAACTACTGTTGGGTCTCATCCCCGCTGTACTTAAATCCCTTTTCTTACTATCTCCAAAGCCTATAATCCATTACAGTGTTTCAAAGATGCCTAACTATATTTAACAAAGACATACCAATTTTCCCCAACTAAAAAAAAATGTGTTACAGTGCATAAAAACATAGAACTTGGCCTTTCTTTCAGCATAAAAGTTTGATATATGGTTCTAAAGCTTGTTCTTAAGATTATGTAAAATGTCTTGGATGTTTTAATAGTTCACAGATGGCTTGCGTTCAAAAGAACTTTACAGACCATCTAACTCCCTAAACCTTTTGCCGTGGGCAAGGACATCTTTGACTGGATCAGGTTGCTCGAAGCCCCTTCCAACCTGGCCTTGATATTCCTATAGATATTACTGTCTCTATAATTCAGGACTCGTGGAACTTTAGTTTGGACATTTTAATCAGAACAATAGGCTGAACGCTCCAGTTCTGGTAAGTAAAGGGTAATCAAGGTGTCACTAATAACTTATGTTACAAAGAATCTGTACATTTCCCCAAAATCCTGCTGGTTTGGACCTGTTTACATTACACAGCAGTACAGCTACTCTACATACTCAAATTTGGAAATAGAAAGAGTTTTCAGTATACTAGTTATTTTAAAAGGTTGAACATGTATAAGAATGTACAGCACAATGGAGTACCCTTTGGAAAAGGTGGCTTGCTATTCAACTGCAATTTACCAGTTCAACTATTAACACAGAATTAAAAACAAGGAGACAAAGAGAGGAGGACAGCAACTGCAATCATCAGTTTTGTTTGAAGATGGATTTCAGGCTCACCTACATAGATTCTTTAACTGATAACAAAATTCACAGCAATTAGGAAGCAAGAATCAATTATGGTGTTATAATCTCCATGATCTTCCGTGGAACACACAAGATCATGTGAGGCCCTTCACATTGTGTCCAAACAAACTTTTCCTGAGGTGAAAGACTGAGAAATGGGAAACACATTTTGAAAGTATTCTGAAAGTATTCACTTGTTCCTCAGTAAGTGATAAGACCTATATCACTCTTGTAAATAAGGTTTAAAAATAAAAATTGGGATACACAGTTGGAGTGAATCCACAGCTAATTTTTACTTTCTCACCGATATATCTTCCACATGTGAATAAATTAGCAAGTCTTTTCAAATTTCTGATGGAAAAAAACCCTTGCTTCCTCTACTTTCATAATCACAGGAGATATAACTTTTCACTCCAACTGACTAAACTCCCAACCTACAGCTTCACAGCCTTTGATTGAATTCACAAGGTGCTATTTGTGTATTCAGATCAGAAATCTGATTGTCATCTGTATGCACTGATTAGTTAGCAATCAAATTAGGTGCAAAATAGATTTGAGTATGCAAATCTATTCTTTGCCTAAATACTCAGCTCAATTAAGCATGGCTACCTGAAATGTGTTCGTTATGCTCTACAGTTCGGATGGCTTTGGCATTAGTTGTCATCATCATCTCAGGGAATCACTTGAGTTTTATTACAGTGTTACTTCATTGATGTTGGCCAAACACTGCACTTGTTTTGATGGAACCTAAGGACTATTACTAGCACATTTTACCTGGTTTAGGTTTCTTATATGTTGGTTTGCATTCAACATTCTGAAGAGTGACAAGATAGTCTTAAATTACATCCTTTGCACAGAGACAGAAAACTGCAGCAGAGAGAAATTCAGAAAATAAGTAAACCCAGGAAAGAAATGAATACTGAAATCAACAATACTGGACCACATGTACCTTCTACTTGACTTCTAGACCTGATGCTACAAAAACCAGGCAAAACTTACTGCTGAAACTACACGATGGTTTAGTTATGTGAAAAAAATGTATCTGTGGGAGCTGCGAAGGACTAAAAACAGGCTAAGAGATTATTCTCTGCATTATTGCCTTTACATCACCAAGATGACAAATTTTTTCCCAGGGATTTCTAAAAATATCTGACTTAGCTCCCTTTTTGAGAACACAGAACATCTACAAGCATGAAATGTGACTGTGTATCAACAGAAGTCATGCGTGGCAGCCTCCTGCCAGAACTTAAGTGCACTTAGCATAGAAAGCAGTAAAAGTCAAATCTATATACATCCTTGACCTTTTTTACTCCTTCAAACCGAGCAAAATTTCATTCTACCGTAAAGTGGATATTCAAATAAAAACAAAACTTTAGGCACAGAAGCACAGCATTTGATCCATTACTTTCTCCCTTTTCTTCCTTTGGTGTAAATATTAACAGAAAGCCAGAAATTTTTCAGTGGGTTAGTTTAAGTAAAACATTTATTAATCAATTATTTCTTTTTTTTTTAACCCCCATGTGCTGTTTTGAGAAATTTCATACAAATCAATAGAATATTAGATATAATCCTGAACAAAATTAACTGAAGACAATTTGCAATGTGAAATGTATGCTTACAAAGTACAGTAATTAAACATTGACAACTAATATTGATTTTGGTGTAAAATAAGTAAAAACCAGAAAGGCTGAAAATGGTCTAAGTTTCTTAATGGTGGCACAGTCACAGAGCTCAAGACAATCCATCAATGTTTAGGGTTTTTTTAATAAGTGCATACATGCTTGTACAGTCCTCTCTGTTTAGCCTAATACATCTTCAGCAAGAAAGAGAGAGAGCTTTAGGCAGATATCATATTTACAACTTATATATCTTCATATTTTTTCTTGTTAATAACTTCATTACAGGGAGAAAGCAAACTATTCCTCTGAATAAATACTGTCTTCCTTGGTGCACTAGGTCTGGCTGGGATGGAGTTAATTCTGTACAGCCCATATTGTGCTGTATTTTGGACTTGAGATTAAACCAGTGTTATTAAAACACCATTGTTTTAGCTTTCACAATACCATGGCTTTCTTTTTACTAGTCTGCCCACCTTGGCAAGCAGGCCAGAAGTGTGCCAAAAGTTGAAAAGGGACACAGCTGAGACAGTGGATCCAAACTGAGCAAAGGGAGATTCCCTACAATATGACGTAGTGCTCTGCAATAAAAGTTCATGGAAAAGAGGAGGAGGGGGCTTTCATGTTCCCAAGTAACCATTATGAATGCTGAGGCCTTCCTAGTCATTAATTGGATGGACATTTGCCTGCCAACAAAGAGAGAATAAATTCCTGATTTTACTGTTGCTTCCACACACAGCTTCACTGTTTCATATAAACCCAGGAGTCCTCAGCTTTTGCTCTTCTAATTCCCTCCTCTGTCCCACTGTGGGGAGAGGAAACCAGTGGCTTAGCTGCTGGCTAGAGTCAACCCATCGCACCTGGGCACACTCAAATACACTTTTCACAATTACACTCCCTGTTTCTTTTTACTTCTGGGAATTTCGAATAAAAAAGACAGATTGTGACATTTCTGTTCCTTTTTATCTAACATACTCATTGCAGTTTAAAGGGCATGGATGAAGATAGAATCAGAAAATATAGATAAATATCTCAAGAAACCGTGGAACATTCATAACGCCTATTCTCAGCTACTTAAAAAAGTCAACACTGTAAAGTTATCGTGCCCAACGACTGACTAAGACAGATGATGAAAAGTGTCTAGTGCAGACAGTATGAGTAGCTCTGAAGGGTATAGTGTTTTATGCACTATGGAACCTTTAGAATTTAACTGAATTGTTAATAAACAAACGAGAAAAAATAAATGTAGGTATGTGAAAAGTTACAAAACTGGACTTAAGACTGTGAAGCTGTGATCTAAAGCTTCCTACTTGTGTTTGATGAATATTGTAGAAAATACTAAAATAAAAGTAATTACTGATATGTGAAAAATATTATAAGATCTATATTTATTAGCCATAAGCTACCTACTTTCTTTATACTCCTTTCACATAAGTTAATCTTGAAAGCCAAAAATCTTCTTTAGTGTCCATATATTTGCACAAATTGTAGCACAACATAAATTTGGTTCACACTGTTCTACAGCATTATGAACTAAACGCAGGCACACTTTGAGCAATGTTACATTTCTAAATAAATCAGTACAGCCAGGGGCATGATTTGGCAAAAAGAGCTCTTTTCCAAGTTTGTTTGCAACAGAAGAGACTGAAGTTCTGGGAAAAAACAAATTCTTAGTTTTATATCCACAAAAATAGATATTTATAATATGCAAGTGAATTGAAATGTTTAGAAATAAGGGCACTAAGAATGTTGAGGGTATTTCAGTCCAGGATATACAAACAAACCTGTTTGCCATCCCCTGTTAAAGCAGGAGTTACCTGTTAGCTACACAGATACATAATTGGGCACAGAGGCAGCAATCTGCATCAAGTACAAAACAGGCTTTTAGTGAAAACATGCAAGCAAACAAATGGAACAGGATGGGGTGGAATCACAAGAATGACACACTTCATATAAAAGAACTCTAAAGCTTTCCAAACAGCTCAAATTAAAAAGTTCCCCCTTAATTACAATTACCTTCTCTTTTCCTTTTAAAACAAACAAGGACAAACAGAATATAATATTACTATTCATCTTGGTTACAAGGCAAATTGTTCAGTACATCAGATGATACTGTGATAACCAGTTCACTAACACAGGCTTAATTATTTTGCTAAGGTAGGTTAATGAATTTTGCCCCTTTTCACATTTAGTTTTCCTCATCTCTTTGAGATCTCTCAGGTACATATGATGTGCACATGACTATTACCTCTATCAGGAATACCACTACCTTCAACTCTCTTCAGAAAAATATGTTAGCAAATAATNAAAAAAAAAAAAAGAAACCAGTTGTCTTTCTTTTAGCTATTCCCTGCCCTGATTTTAACTGGTGTGAAAAAGTAGTAACTGAAATCTCACATGTGCATATAAATGGTGAAAAAAAAATTCAGACAATTTAAACTCTGTGGCCTTAAACAACAATTTCAATAATCCTGTTATTGCCAAAACTTACAAATACTATTATTAGGTGAACTGTAAAACGTTGACTTTGTGTGCAGAATTTAATTACTTTGTAAGATTGAAACTTGGTGATTTTTTCACTGAGACTGAAGTCTTCACCAAAAAAGCCATTAGCACAAAAGCTCTCCTTTCATGTGAGAAGCAGCAGCAAACAAGAGGAGAAGCTTCTGATGGGCTTAAACACAAAGTGTCAAGTTGTATGATGGTTTTCATCATCAGCCTATGTGTATTATGCACCTATTGGTCCACTATTGAACAAATTCACAGAACTTGTGATTTTCTTCTGTCCTTGCCAATGTGAAAAGGACAAATAACCCACTTATTTCAATTCAAACCCCATGTTTTAATACACAAAATGGAAAAAGTTTTAAAGACCTCTACAGATTCAAGTGCTATTAATACATTATTAACTAAAAAAAATAAAAAAAAAAAAAAAAAAAAAAAAAAAAAAAAAAAAAAAAAAAAAAAAACAAAAACAAAAAAACACCAATGAAACATGGACAACAGAACATCTTGTTTGATAGAACATACCATCACAAATTTTAAGGCAAAACATAGTAATACATTCCAATTGGTCTGGTTTACTACTGGGTCAACTTCAATACAAGAGCAAGTGAACCCACTTACTTTCTGGTGGAAGATGAAGTTTGAAGGGATATACTGTGACATGCAGCAGACCTCCAGTGTTAAAAAGTCATTTTCACTCTTATGGCTATCTGGAAAAAAATGGAGCTGTTGGCTCCAACAATAGTGACTGAACATTTTTTCACTCTGGTGCGCTCCGATAAATAAAGGTTACATTTAACTGAGGTAGGGATGAGCTCCCACAATCGTACCTCAGGTTGCTTTGAAATATCTCCCAAGGCAAACCTTTTGCAGAATAGCATCTCTGAGTAAAATTTTCCACCACTTCTGGCAGACTACAAGATAAGAATCATAGATTAATACAGACTGAAAAGCTCTCAGATAAAGTCTGACTATCTGAGGTTCTCTGCTCAAGTTCTTAATATCTTTGAAGATGGAGACTACACAAATGCTCTCAGATTTAATGTCTAACCGCCTTCAAGGTAAAACAATTTTTCTACTGTTTAATTGGATTCACCCCATTCCAAGTTTCTGATGCCTCTTGTTCTGTCAGTGTGCATCTACCAGAAGAGTCTGGCTTCATATTCTCTGTAAGCACCCATCAGACAGTTTAGGACAGCAACAGGATCTTCCCTTCCCTAGAGTAAACAAAACCAGCTCTCTCAGCCTTTCCTCATATATAATTTGTTCCAATGGCCTTTCTCTGGACTCACTCCAGTATATATATCTGTATTTCTTGTACTAGGGAGCCCAAAACTGAACACATTATTCCAGATGCAGTCTCACAAGCACCAAACAGAGGGAAATATAATAATAAACTTCCCTCCACTTGCTCTCTATGCCCTTGCTATCAGTCTAGTACGCAGCTGGCCTTCTTTACTGAGAGGATACATAATTTTCACACATTCAACTTGTCTACAGGGGCACCTAAATTATTTTCTGCAGTTCTAGGTCTCCAGACTGAACAGTTGCAGTTTGATTCCTGTAGATAGCAAACTCATCTTCATTGCATATGTTGTTAAGAGCATCTAGGCTACAGTATCTCATACTTGAGCACTTCACACTGTCATAACTCTTCACAGCGAACCAGACGAGTTCTGTTTATTGCTCTACTTTAGCATAAAATGGAAGCACAAAAAACCAATTGAAACTTTGCATTAGCCAAGGGAGAACTTGGCTTTTCAAGCAAGGCCAAGACAGTGCAGGCAGAAAGCAAGGTTACTGTGCATCATCTCATAAATCCTGGACTCTTGTTCACACTGGTAGGAAGCTAGGAAAAGATGGCTGTGAGTCACCTCTCAAATGCTCTAAGGTTACACCAACTTAAGCGACCTTATAATATTACCTTACAGCCACAAAATAAGCATTTGGGACCATTTTTTTGAACACACTATAATTTAATTCTTCTTTTGATTTTTCTGGTTCTTTGATATGTGATGTACAGAAAATAATATCTCTTAATCTTCATTTGGCTCAGAAGAACAATTTTTTCCATGCCACTGAGTGTCTGACCTCTAAATTAAGTCAAGTTATTCTGTGGAGGAAAGGGTTAGAGGTAGTACTTCATTATAAGCAGACACTAAATCTCCATCTCATTTGCTTTGCACTGTTTACATAAATATAAATATCAATGTATCTCTAAGCAACAGTTGAAATAATACATAACACAATACATTGGAAAAATAAATCTAAGTTACAAAGCATTTGATACTGTAATTTCCTGATGTAGTTAAAAAGGAGAATGATCTTACTGGGCCAGTATCAAAACTGAATGCCTAATTCTTTACTCCTTTATAGCCTGTGTTCCTATACATCCGTAAACAATGGGAGAGAAACACTACCATTTTAGTGACTTATGTTTCCCTCTTTTAGCAAAGACAGAAATGTGTCAGACATCTTGGGGAGAGTTTCCCAATATTTTGATTTCTATTCATTGCAGATATCTTTATGCTAAAACATAACTTTTTGTGACAACACCTCAGCTTCCATGAAGACTTAGTAAAACAATCTTAAGACAGTACTGGGGAATAATAGCAACAATAAGCTATGGACACATCAACTATCAAAGACAGCAGAATGATCACATAGTGTTGACTCTTAGTTCTTACCTTCTCTTCTAAAGGAAAAAAACATATCACTCTCTTTCTTGCCCTCTTATATATAAGTGTGTAATTTCCTATAAGTTCTGCCTTAACTATGAAATGTTACAGAGTCACAAATACAATGGCAGAAAATCCCTCTGCTGAATACTCTGGAATGTATTACAGACTGGTGGTGATACATAAGGATTTGAGAAGACAAGATTTCCAGGAGAAACTTCAACAGTGTGCACACATAGAACTATAGAATAGCCATAGAATACATGTGGATGGGACCTATAAGGATGATCAAGTCTAACTCCTGAATCCACTCAGGACAACCTAAATGTTAAACCTTGTATCTAAAAGCATTGTCCCAACACTTCTTTAACACCAACAGACTTGGGGCCATGATCACTGTCCAGAGGATCTTATTTCAGTGCTTGATCAACCCCTCAAGGAAGAACTTTTTCCTAATACCCAATCTGAACTTACCTTGTCACAGCTTTAAGTCACTTCCTCACCTATAACTTTTATGATCAGACACACTATTTTATATATTATGTAACATCTACCTAATGTCAGTAGTTTCTGTTTCAATATCTGCTTTAGTCAGTAGATAATCACATTTCAAGGAAGTAAAATAGTAATAACTTCTATGGTTTTATTGTTACTTTTACCTTCTGTTAACTTGCTTATCTATTTCAGAATACTCTAAATATATATTTCTATTCCAACAGCAAGAAAACTTAATGAGATTATTGCAGTGGTTAAGGCACTCGTAACTGTTGATTTAATAGAACAAATCCATTGTAAGAACTGCAGCACTGGAAAGATAATGCAAAACACCTCTTTTAGCTCTCCAGTTAGGCAGCTGTTTTCAGGAAAGCTAACACAAAACACCACAAGAATAATAAAACCTTTTTGCGGATGTTTCCTCAGCTACCCATTGAAATTTCCCTTTAAATGGCTGCACTCTTACATAGTACAGCAGATTATGATTGAAGAAAAATTACTGGAAAATAGGATTAAGATACCTTTCCTTTATTCCCTGATATTCAGTTATATTTGAATGCAACTGATTCACTGACAAAACAGCTGCACAGAAATCTGTTTCAATGAGCACCTCTATCCTACATACAGTATTCTACAACACTAAAATACCATTTTCATCCCTGCTGCTATATGAGTGGGGCATACAGCAGACTAGACAGAGTTTAAAACAGTAGCATGGTACAAGATTAAGGTTTAAATTAACCCTTTAAAATTTAAGAACAAATACATGCCACTGTGGTGCAGTTTATTTGGCTAAATATCTTTTATTGATGTATTTTGTGTTCAAATTGTGTAAGACAGTTTCCAGATGACCAGATCAAAAAAGTTCCGATCACCTTTATGTCCATTATTTTTGGTGTAGTTTATTGTGATTTCACATTCCAGACACAGGTTTTTACAGTCAAAAGATGTGTACACATTTAGCATATTGCTCAACTATGCTACACTGAGACATTCCTAAGCATTCATTATTTTTCCCACAGACTGACAGGGCACGACAGATAAAAATATGATGCAACAGAAAGCCATGCACCCTTGTAAATACTTTTACATCAAGTGGTTCTTCTGCTATTAAAATAATGGGTTCTGACTAAAGATTGAGTATGCCCCTCTCTATCTTGGTAACTGCAGCCTGGAAAGCTTAGGTGTCTACAACCACCACCCAGAATCTCCTAGGAAAAAAATACCACTTGTTGAAATACACCCTGAATAAAATTTAACTAAAATATTTTCTCTTACAAATAACTGCAAAAAAAAAAAATTTTTAAAATACTGTTTAAAAACAGTTCAACTACTGGATTTCAACTCTATTAAATGTCATTTTTATAATTAATAGGCACCTCAGATAAAGTTACTGTAATTCAAATTTCTAAGTTTAGGCAATTATAGTTATGTATATACCTATTTTATATATTCTATAATAAAAAAAAAATTATCATTTGTATTTAAGACCATACTGTATTTATTACATACATATATACATTTCTTCTATTACTATATAGTGGGGTTTTTATTAATAATTATTATTCAGTTTACTTTTTAGATTGGAAATGGAATATCATGGGGCATGCGTAAGCTGCCCGTAGACCAGTCCAGAGCAAGTCCTGAGGAATGACAGCATCTTCACCATGCTCGCTTACCTGGAGGACTTGTCTCCTTGCCCACTGCAGGAATACACCTGAATGTCTCCATAACACCCAAGATACTATGCTGTTAGCTGGGGCACCTCAGTTTCCCTTTAGATCCTGGTTCATGAGAGTTAGCTGACAACTGATGAAACAATATACTGTTCAAGTCCTTTTGTAGAATCTTACTTTTGATCCTTCTGGGTTCATAGTTAGTTGAGAGTAAATGAACTACACAGTAAATTAGTTAAATGTCATGTTCAGAAGAGATGCAAGAGGCCTTAGGACTAGAAATTGGTGCTAAGAGACAGCAGTTCTCCATGGGCTTTAAATCACAATTTTCAAATGGGCCCAAACACCTAAATCTGGAGAGTCTAAGGTCAAATGTTATTCAGTTCTAAACTTCATGTCCTACTCAAATGATCCTCCATGAACAATTTTTTTTTAATTTCTCCAGTAAATTAACCCTTTAATACAATGAAGCTATTACATGCTTTAAATCCCTCCAAGAGATTTCAGCACAACATATGACTATTGCTAAGTACATGCAGTGCAGAAAAGTAAAATTGCTTATAGCATTTTCAAAGGTGGTAACAGAAATACTACATACTACTTCATTAAATATATTTTTATCAGATTGAAATTATTCAGAAAATTAATGTCTTTTGTCCATAACTCATTGATTCATAGGCATTAATTGTTCATCTTTCTGAAATAATATTAGGTTAAAGTTGAGCTTCATTCTTGGACAAAGAGTGAGGTGAAGATAAATCATTTACAAACAGCACTTATAAAACCAGTCCCAGTGAGGCTTCTTTGTTCATTGAAAAGCTGTTAGAAAATGTATTACTGACGTTTTATTTGATAGACTGTACTTACCCAAAATAAATCTAGGCCATTTTTAGACCATCATAACTCATCCAGTTAACTTATTACATGTGAACAAAGTCTTAATTGCCTCCACAGTAATTTATTTAAAACAAAAGTGAAAAGAATTCACAAATTAATCATCCCTTTGAATTATTTCTTACCCAAAGTAGTGGAATCACTTATCTTTAAGATTTTTTTCCTTCTAGTACAAGATAAGATTGCTCAGTGAAACTCACCCAGCATCCTATTTAGTACTGCAGTTTGGTTAGTGATATAGCTTCTGCCCTGACATTTTCAGTCTTCAAAATGACTACAAAAATCAAAGGGAACTGGGAAAGGACTAAACTGTAAAGTCAAAATTTGAGTCATCTCTGATGACTAATCGGTATTCAAGTGTTAAGCTTGTATTCAAACCACTTTATTTTCTTTACAATTACTGAAAACTGCTTCAGCAATTTGTCCTTTGATGCTTCAATGAACCAAGTGCATCTGTATGGATATTTCACTTGGCAAAACATGGAGAAATTTTTAGATTTTTATCATGTTTTTAGACTCTCTTCCTACTCCCCAGAGGTGGTAATTCAATAACTGCAGGATTAGTCTAGAAAAAGAAGCAGTCACAGGCTAAAACCCACTTGAGAGCTTTCCAATGAATTTAAGGAAGGCTAACCAGGCATGCCAGAGAGGCAGCAACTTATCAATGACTTATCAAGTTTTCATGTGCAGTAGTTCTTGCAATTCTAGTTAGGTATTATATCTCTCTTTAGGAGAGAGCTATGCTTGGATCTATAACAAACAGAGGAAATGCTGGTCTTTGTCTTCTTTCTCATTTGATTTGCAAGAGGTTGGAAAACAAAATCTTCCCTTCCAAGATGACTAGAATAAAAGGTGATTAAAACACTAGTCTTATAGCATATTCTTCAAATTAAAAAGTGCGCTGCATACTTGGCTTTCAGTCTTAGCTTCATGCTCCTTCAAATGGTCAATACCTCTATCAAAAGTAAAATCTATCAGGGAAATGAGAACAGTATCTCCATTTTTTTCTGCATATCACAGGATATTTCTCAAGCACAGGATGGCTCTACCAGCTGCTCAACAGGGACATGGGTGGTTGCCAAGTCTGCAGTCAGCCCTGGCTGCTGCAGGGAACCTTGAAGGGGACATATCTTTTCTGGGAAGGCAGAAATCACTCTCTTTCCTATGCATTTGACTCCATCAGGAATGTATTTTTTTAATGCTATGAAGGGACAAAGTGACTCCATCCTAGTGGCTTCACTTCTTTTCGTACAATGCACTGGAAATACAGACAGAACAGGCCTACCTGGAAATCATGGCTTTCTGGCCATGTCCCTGGCTGTGCTTTCCTGCATTGCCTCCTTGTCCCTGCCCAGTTGGCTACCTCTGGCGCTTCCTATCTGTTGCATGGGCCCGAGGACACCTTTGACTATGCAGAATCAGACTCAACAGAACAGAAGAATGAGAATTACTACATTCCCTTTAATGAAGTTCAAAGAAAGGAGCAAAATTAACCCAAGTCTATGCAGATTCAAAATAAACGATCTCTGAATAAAGTTCTTCCACAGCTATACGAGCAGTCTCAAGGAAGAGTGCACTCCCAGTAATTTATTTCCTGATAAGCCTATTATTTCTGCTTCACAGGCTGTCTACCACATGGCAAAGACAAGTTCACAGGGTACAGCTAGAGCAGGGCACTTGCAGATTCCAACCTAATATACTCTTTATAAAGAAAGATAAAGTCCTGTGGTAATTCAGTCTCAGCACTGAACCCTACCCAGCAGTGTTTAAGGCAGACTGCCTGTACAATTAGCAAGAGCAGAGCGCAAAATGGCCAGAGGAGAATGAGTTCTTGAAAGCTCTTGAAGTTGAGCTTAGGTAACACCTCTTACTACAGCAGTTAGTTTCCATTTTAATTGCACACATTTCACCATAACATTGTCTCCAAATTAAAATAAATTGTTATGGTGAATAACATCTCAGCTATTTAATTTCTAGGGCCAGTCTGTGCTTTAAATGGATGACACATCAGGTAACGCATATTCTTCCCAAAATTAGACCACAAAGGTATATAACAAAAAACTTCTGAGTGCTCATCAGTGCTCATTTCCTTTTGCAGTCTACAAATGTGAAATATAATTTGTTAGGACTTTATACTCTCTTTGCATTCATTTTGGCTGGGAATAAATGGTGGTGTTAACTGAAAACATCCTCTCTTCTTAACATCAAAATGATGCATATTGAGCTAAGAACCATAGTCAGAACATCTGCAGTTTTCCTCAGCTCAAATTGTACATTACTTGATTTCCTTAAGTTCTCAGATACTTAAGTATGACTAGCTCCATGAGACAAACTGTGTTTTGAGAATACAAAATCTTAACCTTGTATATTCATGGTCAACCAAAAGAAGCAGAATGCCTGGTGTTGACTCTGGGTAGCCTGGGTAGCTACAAGTGCTTTAACCACCCCAAAGAGAAATTCTGTTAAGTTCAAAAGAAGGATAAGCATCTCAGCCTCAAAATAAAAATGCCATGTACATAGTAACAGACATGTAAGTACATGGTAACCTGTCAACGAAGAGCAGTGCTCTACTCAGAGCAAATGGCAACACACCATGAACAACTAGTAGAACTAGTTGCTTCTCTTAGAGAAGCCAGAGCCAATTGTACCAATCTCAGCCACACATTCTGCCCCAGGAATATCATGTCTATGTGCTCCAGAAATGACCACAGAAACACAAAAACCACAGTTAAGATACTATGTTTCACTAGCAGTATTAAAATCCAGTGACACGCCAGTAACTCTCCACAAACATCTAAATAGGGCTGACAGGCTCAAAGTATAAAAAGCTTTCATGCAGTTTTAGCCTGAACATCATCTATATATATTTATTTCTTTATTTCTTCAGACAACATGTTCCTTTAAGAATTACCTCAATCTATTTAACAACCCTTGTTTAAAAAATATATTACTGTAATGTTGTTCATTTTAACTGAAGCGTACATGTAAGCATTAAATTAGACATTAAACCCTTTACCTGTAATATTAAATATGCATTACTTTCCCTCGAATTCTACCCCATTGTGTTTTCATAGTCTTTGGATACTGAGCTATGACAACAAACACAGTGTAGATGACATGTACATGGCTAGCCTGGTAATTAAAACACATATAAACAAAAACTTATGACAGAAATTATAATGTCAAAGTTTTTGTAACAGCAGAATGTACTTCTTTAGTCCTTTGTAAAGGATGTTTCAGTGATCTCTAGGTTGAAGGACTCCAACCTGAATATGCTCTCTATGTCTCAAGGAAAAACTGAGACACAAGAGAGTGTTCCTTTTTAGAAGGTAACAAGTAACATTTTCCATGACCAGGATTTTGAAAAGCAATTGCCTCTCCAGTTTTCCTTTGTGCTCAGCTACATGAGAAGCTATGAGGTACAGAACAGGGAATGCTAACCACACCATTAAGAAACTGCCCTATATGACATATAAAGTTTCTGCTTCCTGGGAAAATTAGAAGATAAGCTCAGTATGTTCATGAAACAAAACAAGGCAGACCTTAAGACTCAAAGACCTGGTGCTACTCCTAAAAGCAGGATTAACTTTTGCTAACAGAGAAAGGATGAAGTAAACTGTCATTACGTTTTAAATTACTCCAAATACAATAAATATTCGAGTAATTCATGGAACTTTTTTCTTTGTGCAGCAGCTCCTGACATCATCTAATTTTTTCAAAACAGTGTAATTTAATCATCTGGGAAACTCTACTTGCACTGCCATGTATGGACTGACACAGGAGGCCAACAGTACTGGTTTGTAAAAAGAAAGCTAGAAGCATAATAGGATTTCTCCCTTCCCCCTGACAAGCTGTAGAAACACGTTCAAAGTCCATAACTAAGATAAATATACAAGGCTCACCTGTGTTGACCACGGCATTAATTTCACATCACTATAATTCCACATTCAAATGGAGCTCCTCCTGGTTTACACCATTTAAATCCACCACTAAGGATTACAAAATAACAGTGAAACTATACTTTTGTTTGCACTCTTAAAAAACCCATCAGCTTAATTGAAAAGTCAACATTCATTTGAAATTATATTAAAATAACAATATAAGTCAAAAAATCACATAAATAACTACAAACCCAGCACTGATTTGCTTGACTGATGTTTTACATGTGCAACTTAATTACAATTTGATCCCCTAACTTCAAAATATGTTCAAATTCTAATTTATAAGGTGATTATATTAACTTAAGGAAACCTTCATAAATCCTAAAGCATTTTTACCTTTTCCTTGTCTCCAAACTTTTATCAGTATAATAAGTATATATGACACACTACTACTTCAATTCTTTATTTCTAAATAGAAGAATCAATTTTTACAGCTGAACAGCAAATAGCCCAAAATAAGGAAGTGTTTCTAGTGGAAAAACAATCACTGAGTGACAGAAATAAAGGTAAGCATCCTAATCTCTCATCCAGTTAATTTCACTTGCTAAGAGCCGGGGAACTTTTTCCAACATATAATTAATAAATGTCCAGTGGCTTTAAGTACCTTCTATTTTAACTTAAAATATTTGTAAAGTCTTCAATATTGATTAGTATTTACTATCTGATCCAAACGTTCATCTATTCAAATGCACTTATACATCTTAACCAAAGTCTGTAGAAGGCTTTATAACCCAAAATAATGCCAAGAAGAAAACTGATATTAGAATACACAAGTTAAAATGGATAGAAGTAAAATGGTTTAAAAATTGAATAGTTCAAGCATTCTTCTAGTCAGACACGGCAAACGTAGGCAAAATGGAATGGAAGAAAACTGAAAATTCCCTAGGTACATTTCTACCACCACTCAAGAACCGAGGACTTCAGCAATGCTTTTAACACTGTCTCCCAGGATATTCTCATAGGCAAGCTCAGGAAGTGCAGGCTGGACAAGCGCACAGTGCAGTGGATTGAGAGCTGGCTGCGTGGCAGGTCTCAGAGGGTTGTCATCAGTGCTGTGGAGTCTAGCTTGAGGCCTGTAACTAGCCATGTCCCACAAGGGTTGACTGGCCAGTATTGTTTCACTTATCCATCAATGACTGGATGAAGACACAGATGCCTTCTCATCAAGTTTGCTGACAAAACAAAGCTGAGAGGAGTGGCCAATACCCCAGAGTGATCTGCAGCCCTCCAAAAGGACCTTGACAAGCTGGAGGCACAAGCAGAAAAGAACCATCTGAAGTTCAACAAAGGCAAATGCAGGGTCCTGCATCTGGGGAAGAATAACCCTGTACACCAGTACAGGCTGGGGGCTGACCTGCTGGAAAGCAGCTCTGTGGAGAAGGACCTGGGGGTCCTGGTGGATGACAAGCTCTCCATGAGCCAGCAGTGTGCCCTTGTGGCCAAGAAGTCCAATGGTATCCTGGGATGCATTAGGAAGAGCATTGCCAGCAGGGCAAGAGAGGTGCTCTCTCTGCTTAGCCCTGGAGAGACCACAATTGTGTTCAGAATGAGGCCACTGAACTGTGTTCACTTTTGGGCTCCTCAGGACCAGAGACATACAGCTCCTTGAGAGAGCCCAATGGAGGGCTAAGAAAATGAGGGGTCTGGACCATTCCTCTAATGAGGACAGGTTGAGAGAGCTGAATCTGTTCAGCATTGAGGAGAGGTGACTGACAGGTGATCTCATCAATGTCTGTAAGTATCTGAAGGGAGGGTGTCAAGAGGATGGAGCCAGGCTCTCCTTGGTGGCACCACGCAATAGGACAACAAGCAACAGGCACAAACTGATGTACAGGAAGTTCCACCTGAAAAAGAGGAAGAACTTGACCGTGCAGGTGACCATGTACTGGTACTGACTGCCCAGAGAAGGCATTGGGTCTCCTTCCCTGGAGATATTCAGTCATCTGGACACAATTCTGAGGAACATGCTGTAGGGGACACTGCTTGAGCAGTGTGGTTTGACCAGATGACCTTCCATCTTACCAGTTCTGATTAAAATACCAGGATAATGACACAGCACTATTATCCAGGCTGTTGATGCAGACTGAAGAAGGTGATGTGCTTTCCCATCATAACAAAAAAGGTAAACAAGGGCATACTCCTATGTCTTTTTCCCATTTTCCTGCATACTAATCCTCACATTTACAACAGGCAGGTGGGTTGGACCCTCTTAGCTTGTAAGAGCTGCAAGACTTCAGAAAAGCCCAGCCTCTTTAGCAGCATGTATCAAAACAGTGGCAACGTGGAGGTGAATTTCACACAAGCAGCAGCAGGGAAGGCAGGACAGTCTCTCCTCTTACATAAAAGCCTGCTGCTAGAACTAAGCCTAAAGCAACAAAACAAGCTAACCTTCCACCAAAACTTTACACAATAAAAATAGTATGTGTTCTTGCAAGGATTTTACTATATGCCAGACCTTAACAGCATGTGGCACATAAACAACAAAATATGAGCAAGACTGAACTCAGTCACTGATGCAAAACAGACCCCCTGTTTCTGAGCATTGGTTAGTTATGGACACAGACCTCATGCGTGAGGTGCAAATTTGACATTGGTTTTACATTGCTGACCTTCCCACAAAGAGCACTGGAGTTCTATGGATAAAAAGCACTACAGGAACAAAGTGTAATTTCAACAGTATTATACTCATACCAGTAAGTCACAACTGATTCACATCAATGTGATTGTAAAATCAGTCCTTTTAAGTTCCACAGTAAAACAAAAGAGGAAGGAAATATATGTGAAACAAAAATAACTTAAGTTTGGGATGATTCAGCAGCATTTTTGAGTTATAATCACTAGTGGAGAAAGTCAGCAACCAGCTACTCCAAAAATGAGTGGGAAAAAAAAATAAATAAAAATCTATCTAGGTAGAAATATCTGGATTCCTGAAAGGTAATTTTTTCTTTAATTTTTTTCTCTCATGTGAATTTTGAAAGCCCTTCTACCATCTTGCTAGATTTCTCTACTAACAAAGTCATGATGAAATCATGAAGGACGTATAAACAAATTAACGGGAGGATTTACAGAAGTTTACAAAGTACATTCTGCAAAACAACATTACTTCTACATGTGAGTACTTTGTCCACATCCCATGGTCAGTTTGATGGAAGAAATAAGAACAATTACAGTGAATAAATGTTTATCAATGCTTGTGCCCTAAAAACACAGTGTATCAAATATTGCCGGAATTTCTTTCTGAAAAGCTAACTACTTAACCCACTTTCTGGGGATAATGAAAAAATAAAAGGGCTAAAAAAAGGCAACAGGCAAATAACTCTTGAATGACCTGGATCTGAGAATTTTCTCAGCTGAGAATACTTAATATCAATTGATAGACACAGTGGGACTGGCAGTGAAGACAGAGAGAATCAGAGTATCAGCAAATCAGATTCCTCAGAGAAAAGCCAATTCTCAGCTCCCTAAAACTGTCAAGACTTCTTACTTCAGTCTCACTCAGAATAGGTGTTGCTCCTTTCTGCATCTTCAATTTTTTGATTCATAGTTTGATTTGTATCATTAATTCCACTGCCAGCCTTCTTCATTCATAATTCACCCATTACTAACAAGATGGAGGAAAAGCATTTTCAAAAGAGCTAGAGACTTCACAGTGTTGAGGATATTCAGCTGAGATACAGGAGAGTCAGGTTTGAGAAGCAGATCCTACAGTTATTTCCTTATTTGCAAAGGAAGATCATTCTAACAGGAGAGGCTTCATGGTCAACACAGATATTTATCTTGATCTAGCTAAGGCAATCCCTTGCACAGTTTGGTTATTCCTGCAACCCCAACTGTTGTTGGAGTCATGTCATGTGTAATTGTCTCTGCTTCTCAGAAATTTCAAGTCTACCTCGGGGTTCAGAAAAGACAACCTCTAAACATTAGCTATAGCAACACCACCTATTTACCCTCACATTGGTTTAAGCAGGAACAGATTTCATCCCAAGACTGCAATTCTCATTTGTTTTGCTTACGTTTAATAATTGTTACCAGTGTAACTATATTAGCAAACAAGTCCTCTGCAAGGTCTTAAAACAAACAAATCCTTGGACTTATGCAGAAATAATTTTTCCAGCAAGTCTTTTTAAGAGAAGGTGCTCAGCTCCATCTGGTGGATTGAGACTATTGCTCTCTGAGGCTGAGGACTGCACAATACAAAGGGATTTATTTTCTATTTGTGAAACGTCTTTATGCGTGCAAAAGGCAGGAGTCCAAACTGTTGCTACGCAGACACCAACCAAAGCACTGTAAAGGCATCCCTCCTACCCAAAGGTCCATTAAAACATCTCCTTACTGCCCTTAGCAGCAGCACCCATTTGCAGCAGAGCTGTCTTCAACTCAGAAGTAATTTATTGTATTTTGCCCTGTTTGCTATGATAATTATGAACACAGAGGCCAAAGAGCACTGATGCTAAGCTGTCTACCAAGACTCCATTAGCTATTTCAAGCAGTTATGCAAAAATCACTGGAGAGGAAAAAAAGCTTGACCAGTAAACATTAACATGCTCTTTCAATCTGACTCTGTAATAGTACAAAAATCCACCCACTAATTACACTGGTATGTTATGAAAAATTTTAAAAATAGGTGTTTTGCAACTGATGAGAAGCAAATCACTTTAATAAAGAAAAATCTTCTTTAAAAGAAAATATCTTACAGTGAGATTAGAGGTTCCTAAGTATATCTTCATTATTGTTTCTTCCTTTAGCATGCACTCTTTCAGTTCATCAAATACTTCTAATGAATAGCCAGAATGGTATAGAGATATGTACAATTTCATTAAAATATATTTAAAAATAAGTATTTACAAATAAAAAATTCTAAATCAGAGTTTCTGGGGAACAAAAAAATACTCCCCAAAGCATAACAAGATATTTACCACCTGTCTGGGGTGACTAATGTCACTAATATATGGCTTACCTGTGTCACTGAAACAATAAGAACTGTATCAATACAGCTTTTAAAAAAATCTCAACTAAACAAAGAACCCAAACCAACCAAATAAAAAAGAAAAAAAGCGAACACCTTTGTACCCTATACATTTTATAGGCCTGATTCTGCTATTATTTTTACAAGTGTATTTGCTTTTATCTTAATTAAGCATAGCTAAATTTACACTGGAGTAATTCAAAACAGAGCAGGGACTGCATGCCTATAGACACAGCTCTCTATGTACTTTGGTGTGATTTTGTTCATCTATGCTTTAATAGCATCCATGGTAGTTCAGTGGAAAAATAAAGCCTTCTGAAACACTTTGGTTGTCAGTTGCCTACCTTTAGCTGTTTGTTACACTTTATTCTTCCTGAGTCAGTCACCAGACAAGACATCAACTTTTCTAATACTCTCTCTCCCCTTGAACAAGATAAATTGACACATTTACTTAGTAGACAGAGGGTAAATCCACAAGGAAGGCACATTTTCTTCTTGCTGTGTTGAACAGAATTTTTTATGCAAATCAATCTGAGATACATCTGTTTTCCCAAAATAGGAGGGGATTTTTTGTTTCTTTGTTTGGGGTTTATTTATTTTAATTAAAATAAAAATGAAAGTTGCATGCTTTGCAACTATCTTTTCAGAAGTCCTCTGCTGCCCTCATGTGTTTCACAGGAAAAGCAACCTCTGAAATCTACGTACTAAATAAAACAGCCTCTCCAATCGAGGCAACTTCCCCTGTTATGAATAGGGTGTAGTTCATGGAAATGTTAACTATCTTCATCCTATCCAGTCCTTATGCTGATCCCAGACCTCATTATGCCAATATGAGTTTGTAATAAGTTGTAATAACACCTCTTAGACCAATCCTGGGTTTACAATGATAAACCATATCAGAATAACCAATAAAATCTGCACTGTTAACAAGCTCTTTCATACTCTGGCTATAAGCCATAAATAGTGCTCCCTGTACCAAAACAGGTGGCAGTTCAGACAATCCCCCAACAGCCATTTCGTGGGAAGGGAAAGGCAAAGGCAGAGCTGGATTGCAAACCCCACAGGTTTGTTCAACCCTGGACATGAGCTATTGGATGGGATCAGACCATAAACTTTTACTTATCTTGTCAAGAGGTTCCTGAACTGCCATGACTGGCCACTGTATGAGTGGTGTTAAATGTCAAATTCTCTCTTCACAGAAATAAGTAGAACTCCAGGTACAAACCAGAGTAATGACTTTTGGTTTTTCCATCATAAGGAAAAGGTACCTGCATGGTAACTGGTCTGCAAATAAACAAAAATGCTCCTTTATCAGTGGGGTAGACTGAAAGTAACTGTTGCCATCTCATTACTAAAGTGTTTTGTTTTCCCTTCCCCTAACAAAAACATACTCTGGTACCATAATCTTACTCCAGAAAAATTAGAGGGGGTTTTTTTTGGGGGGTTTTTTTTTGGGTTTTTTTGGTTTTTTTTTTTTTGTAAACTTGCTGTTTAG